>FQSS02000614.1:13848-32757 GCA_900128795.2 Malbranchea cinnamomea
TAAAAAAAAAAAAAGAAGGAGGGTCACGCTTCACAGAAGGCGTACGAAGAATTGAAAGGACAGGACTAAGACAAGCCCCAGGCGGGATGAAGAGAGAGTGAAATGGCAGGTCTCGAGGAGGAAACGGGAAGAGAAGAGAAAGTAAGAAAGACGAGGGCTGCACAGTGTATATATATAGCTGGTGTCTAGACCAGCCACGGTTCTCTCCACCTCTGTTATACAGGACAAAAGAGGCCCTTATGTTCCCCACTGCAGAACCCATATATCACCTTTCTAGATGTTTGTGGGACTGTCATACATCAATGTGGCGTGGAGAAGTCGCGTGTAATCGCGGATCTGTGTCCGAAGGGCCACACTGCTGATCGTCAGACTGAATGCGGCAGTTTCTATAGCATCGAAAACGGTGATAAATCCCTCGCATGTACGACCATCCACAACGGGGACGAAAGGGACGCAATGCCATAGTAATGCCTTGTATGGCCGGTCAGTTCTTCGCCGGTTTTGGCCAAGCAATGTGCTCAGTTTGAGTTCTCCTGAACTGCGGTCACAGTTCAGGCACAGAATTGAAGTTCCGGCTCGAACCGTCGGCTTGCCATGCGTCGTCCATGAATGTTTGGTCCTCGGTGCAGGTCGTGTACCCCATGTGAGGAAATCCTTGGGACTGAGAGCTGCGTGGTTCCAAGGGAAGGAGTCTCGATGTCTGTTTCATGTTTGGGTTTTCCCCAGTAGAAAGCCAGTGCTTTCCTTGGGACGAATGGATCCAACTCCTGACGAAGAGTCAATTCCAAACCCAAAGCAGTGGTTGGACCTTGGAACAGAGGTACACGTCCACGCAAGGTGCATGTCAGGGTGGCAGAACGGCGGCTCCAGGTGACACAATGATAGGTATAAGTCGTAGTAATAGCCATAGATGCCATTCTTCTGCGCCTCGTGTATAGTGAGAGGTAAAACCAAGAGATATATCAGATGGGCGTGGCCACTGCAAGCGGAGGGGAACGCGGCGAGAGATGTTGGATGTTGGAAAGGACTAGTGCGATCACATGTGCGCTATATTCGAGCGTCCCCTGATTATGTCACTCCGCCAAGCACCCTCGTCACCCAATTACAGGCTGAAGAACCATGACTAATGCTGCTCTTGGCATCTGCTGTCGTCTCCTCCGCCGGTCCACTTCCTCCACCATCGACGATCTTGACTTCTAGCAGGGGTGAAAAGAGCCAACGATCTTCAGCGCATTACTGAACAAGGACGAGAGAATTGTTGTGCGGATTGGCACAGAATGAATGCTGCGTGATTATCATTACGTATGCTGAGAAACAATCCCCCTCCTACTGGTATTGCTGGATAAGACGCAGTTGGCACCAGGAAAAAAAAAGGCGCCCCAGCTTCGGGAATTCGTACGAACTCGTACGATGCTTGCCGCCTGTCTCGGTGAAAATGTCGTATGTTGCGGGACTTACGCTCGGGATACATCTGCAATATCATTCATATATGTAGCACCTATCCAGAAGCACTATATACATGCATGCGGCCTATGAACCTGGAACGAGCACACCTGGCGACCAATGCCCCGTAAGTCAGCTGTCAGATGCGGTCGCGATTGTCTGTTCAGCACAAGACCATGTACGTCATAGCCACTCTGAACCCGGTCGTAACACCGAGGACAAGCAGACGTGCACAGTGGCGAGCGGCCCAAGCCTCGGAGGAACAGGTTGGACGGTGGTTGAGCACGCTCTGCTGCCATTTCTGCCCATCTCGGTGACCAAAGGTGAGATTTTAAGTGGTCGATTATCGTGTTGTCTTTCATGTCCGTATAACGGCAAACCATAGATGTGAGGACGGCACCACCGATTGCCCAGGTTGAAGTCCATGCGTAACGGGGATTGTTATAGGGATTGCCAGGACCAGCTGTTGCTATAATGGGGGTGTCTAAAGAGCACTCAGGCAATCGGGTGCGATATGTCGCTGAGCGAGCCCGTCAAAACTTCTGTGTAAGGATATTTAATATATGCGGCTTGGGTACCACATCAATGCACCCATCCAAACAAGGACCCAGACGTTGGAATATCTGTCAAGTGGGACAAACCTGAGCGGGTGGTAGATCGTTATCCACGTCCAACCATCTGCTTCCGATGCCACCTGTAACCTCCGCAGTTCTGTGACAAGAGGAGTTTCACAGGGTGTGTCACGGCCCCCCCATCCGTCGGTGTATGGAGGCTTGATCCCGCAACGCTGATCCCGCAACGCTCTCTCCATTCTGGGGTATCACGACTTGTCGTCTGCCTTCCGTCGGCCTTCAAGCACCCTCATGACATCACTGGCACTCTCCTTGTTCAACTTCTTCTTCTTCGGGCCCCGTTTCCTCTTGTTGCCGGCCTTTCTCTCTTCCCAATCCTCTTCATCATCGTCATCCGCGAACCTGCTCTCGCCAAAGCCCATGTCGATGTCCATGGAATCCATCATTTCGCGTCTCCTGGCTTCCTCAAGGAACTTCTTGCGACGCAGGTTGGCTTCTTCATCCGCGTCAAGGTCGTCGGCATCGGGAGACGGCGATCTCTTCTTCTGGATCTCTGCTGCGCGTTTGAGGGCCGCGAGGATCGTCGGGTCAGAGGTAAGTGGGTTGGCACGCTCTTTGGATTCCGTAGCGTCTTCGCTTGCCTTGGTGGTAGCAGTGCCCGTGGAGAAGTAATCCCGGGGTCGAGTCGGTGGCTGTGCAGGCGCTTCTTTTCCTTCAGTCGCCTGCTTGCTGACTGCTTCTTGCTTTTCTTTCGTTTCTCCTTCTTCCTCAGATTCAGATGTAGAGCTGCCATCGTCAATGCCCGCCAACGGGTTGTAATCATCTCCAACGCCCTGGAAGATATCTTCGTCCTCTTTCTCTTCCTCGGCAGCCTTCTTCATCCTCGCTAGAACGTCCGCAGGAACTTCCATCCCTAGCGGTTTTGCGCCCTTGTTGGACGGAGGTAAACCGCCATTGGCGGCATTCTCTTGCTGGACAGGTTTGTCAAGCCACCTAACTTTTCGCTTCGTTCTGCCCTCAGCATCAGTAATCTGAAGCACTTCCTTGCGACGTCCATGCTCGTCCGTCTCGATCCATCGCTTCTTATTCTCTCCAATCTTCTTGAACTTTGAGCCCAACGTCGACGCAGGGCCTTCTTCCTGCGGTCGATCTTGCGATCCTTCCCTCGCTGCCGCTCTACTCTCTTTCAGTTGCCTCAGTATTTCATCGCGCGTCATCTTCCTCGCACCGGTAGCTGCCGCAGCACTCGCAGGCGCCAAGACGCCCTTTTTCACCTTGGCCTCTTGCTGCACAGGCTTCACCTCTTCCTTCTCCTTCTCCTCAATGACCCGCTCGAACTCGTCCTCTGCACCCTCTCCTACGACATCTGAACCTTCGCCGCCCAGTGCTTCTCCATCCTGCTTTGCCGACTCCTCATTCTCTGGCTGCTGCTGCTGCTCAGCATCCCCACCCCCTTTGACCTTCCGCAACAACTGCCAGTTTAGGCCCTTTGCACTGCCCACATCCGCCAGTTCAATGTCCTCCCTCAGTCTTTCAAACGTGCCTCTGTCAATGTGGCCCAGCTTGACTGCCTCCTCGAGGGCCCGCGTCCGTATCTCTCGCTCATCAGCACCAGTTCCTCCGCGCTCCTCGTAGTCTTCAACCAGCTTTCGTAAAAGAGCGCGATCCGTGTATCCTGGCGCTAGTTTCATCCCCTTTGGGACCGCGGAGGGCTTTACTTTTTTCGAGGGAGGCGGCTGTTGAGATTCGCGTCGGTATTCGGCGAGTTGGCGCGCAAAGTTGACGCTTGTGACGGCGCGCCTGTTGCGGGCAGAGCATTCAGAAGTCAGCCACACGATTCCACGGCGGAATAATTATTACAGAGCAGAGTCATAAGTGTAAGAAGAGAAAAAGGCAGTATACGACCAGGGCACTAGTGACTTACGGCGTCATGGGAATGCTCGATCTGGCCTTCGAGCCCAGAGCCCGCGGCGCGGAGAGAGGAGTGGCTTTGCCTGCAGCGGACGCATCATTCTCTGGACTGGCCTTCTTGATCGGGGCAGGATTGTCAAAGAGTAGACGACGGAATTGTTCGTTATTCATAGTTGCGCCCTGACAGATACAGCTGCTGCAGAGCACCGGGGCCAGTGGTTGTCGATGCTGCAGTGACGACAGTTGACAGTGGCGACTGGGTTTTTGATGCTGATTTCCGAATGTGGTTAGACCAGCTGTCTCGCTGACATCACCAACCCACGCCCATCAACGTCAGTGAATACAACGCTACTACTACTACTACTGCCTCAGAAAATATGATGTATAGGAATATCTCTCTTTCATATTTAGTATCTTATTGGTATGAGCTGAGCATTCAATCGAATCCTGGCCACATCACTGAACACATTCTGGATCAAGCCACCCATTCCTCCATTCTAGTTAGAAGACGGAGAGACAAGAGATATTCATACACAACGCCCCAGCACCACCGGGAAAAAAGGCAAAAGAGAACTTCAAAAGTGAAAGTAAGGGACATTCGACGGGAAAAGCCTGATTAGAGAGCAGGGCCAAACACACGAGGGGAGGTTGCTATCATGGCAGGACAAGTGGAAACCACGGCTTGGCGCAATTGCCTACAGGACCAAATGATATCAAAGAGTCTCCCACCCCCCAATGTTAATCTCCATCTCCAGTTTCCTGCACACAACCGAGGGTATCTCGTGCTTAAGCCATATTTCCCGCAGGGTTTTGTCATATCTCTTCTGATTCAGGATCAGCCGGTGGTGATGCCGGTATCCCATATCGACTTCTCCGTGAATGTCAAGGTAAGGGGCTGACTGCCACATGCCGTGTCCGTTGTGCAGAACAATGACGGCACACTTCCGGATATTGATAAACAGGCCGACGTTTTTGCCACATCTAGAAAGGGGGAAAAAAACACACAAGGTTAGGACATGGGTAATCAAGTAGATTTATCAAAGCAATGTAAAATGACTTACTTTATAACGTGGGCATTGCAGCCGCCACGGCCATAATTCGTGCAGCACACCGCTTGAGAGCAGAAGATCTCGCCACAGAATAGACAGAGGCTCGGATCCGTCAGTTCCTTGCCAGTGGTCGGGCAGCGTCTTTGATTTGCCTCGTCCAGCAAGACATCATAATACAGCGGAAGCCCAATGAGCTCGAAGATGGCAGGATGAGACAAAGAAGGTGCTTCGCAACGGCCGGATTCATTCTTGACATCAAAGCGGTAGATGTTCCAGTGCGCGATCCACCCTGCTGCAATTGCTTCGAGGGGATTGTCCTCTTCACATTTGCCAAATGACGCCAGCACTTCGTCGACGGAAGGAAGGCGTAGCAGCGTAGTGAGACGGTCCAACTCAGACAGGCCGACGAACTCGTATCCGGTATCGGGGAACTGCACGCCATGCTGAACGTGAAGCATGATAACGACCTTGCGTAGAAACGGAAGGGCGTACTTGGCAGCAATCGTAGGCAAACGTTTCAGGATATGATCCGGCGGAGAGTCACTTTTGATGAGGTCGACGGCCGAGCCGGTTTGGTGGCTTGCAGCAGTCGAGCGGTGCATAGCAACGATCCAGTTGAAGAACCTTCGGGCATCAAGTAGTCGCTGGTCCGTGACATCCTCTTGCATGGCCTCGCCCGATTCTTCTCCGCCATCCAGTGTGGTAACCAGGCCTTGCGATCTGAGGATAAATGCGTAGACTGACTTTAAGATCTCGGCAATGTAACAGAGTCGGACAACATGGAGAATGTCGATATTGAGAACCGGCACCATTGCCAAGGAGCATTCGGCCAGAAACACAAAAGTATCGAGAGCAAACAATGGCTCGATACTCTTGTCTTTCTCGGCCACCCAACTGAGTCCTAGTCTAGGATAACCAAGCAAGAGCTGACACACTTGGCGGCGGTGCATCTCGCGGAATTCGTACACAGTCTTGCCGCCTTGGGCGTGCAGGCCTCCAATGAACGAATAAGACATGATGGTCTCGCCGAGCACCCGCAGGTGAGTCAGGGTTATATCGGAGATCGAATCCAGCAAAGTCTTTCCTGGTTCGGCGCCAACTCCACGATGGTGAATCTCGACGGCTGAGATCGAGAATCCAAAGGTTCTCATCAGGATGTCGGAGTTGATCAACTCATCTGGGCCCACTGGATTTTTACCGTAATGGAACATCGAAAAGATATTGCTCACCTTCAGCGTCTCCAACAGTCTGTTGTAAACCGCAAGGAGCTCGTTCACCTGGGCGTTCTCCAAGGCAGATCCCTGGCGGTGCAGAGGGTTGAGTCGCTGTGCAAAATCCTCCGTACCTGGGAATCGGCCAGGCATGGGTGGCAGCTGGGGGGGATGATCAAAGGACGTGATTGGGTCCGGTAGGGGCGGGGTTACCAGTTGGTTGATCTTGGTCGACAATGGAGCAACGACGTTCTTCGAAACATAGTCCACAAAGAGGTTCTGGAACCCAGACGTGAAGAGTTTATCGCTCTCCTTGAGCAGGGTATTGTGCCTCGCCCTCGACACAGAATGCACGATCGTCTCACCCAAGAACTCCTCAAAGTCCTCTTCTGGAGCCAAGACACCAGGATAGGCTTCTTCCTTGCCCTTCCAGATGATGGGCAAGAACATGTTTCCTAGTGCTTTGCACACTGGGCACAAGAATTCTCGTAGTGCTATCCGCTCAGGGTGTCTGCGAGAGACATGAGCGCCATGTCGTCGAGTTGTTGCATTGAAGTAATCGTCAAAGCAAGAATAATGCATCAGATGGCCACATCCAGTGGTTACTGGCCCTCGATTTGTTTGTGTGAATGGGAAGCCGCGTCCAAGTCCTTGCTTTTCAGAGATCACCTCACTACCCGTAGAGTCCAATCTCCTGACCTTTTGGCGATTTTCACGAGCAACTCCAAAGGGGCGGATATCGTCTGCGGGTCTATCGAGACTTGAAGGTGAGTTGAGAACCTCCCGCACAAAGGCAGGGTCGTCCAGGTCCGTTTGCCGCAGAATCGAACTGTCCGCAATGTATGCAAAAGTCCCGTAAAGACGAGAATCGCCCACAGACTCTCGACAGAACACGCAGTTGCCCGTAGGATACTTCCACATTCTCACCTGTGCCTGACCTGCTTCCGGCTGTTCTTCACCCTGTTCTTCATCATCTTCATCCTCGTCTATGCCCCAGTCGATATCAGCTTGAGCACTGAGGAAATTTTGCTGCTGCTGTTGGAACTGTGCCATGATCTTCGCCTGTCTCTCCATGGCCTTTTTCTTCTTGGCCTCCATCTCGTCTTTTGCGTCGTCTCCGGGGGCCGGAGTCTCCTCAGCGTCGACACCCGGGAAGGTATTGCTGGCCACGGCGGCAGCATAGGCCATGGGGCGCTTCTGTTTGAGGATTCTCAAGATATGTCGGATCTTCGGCACACAAGCTTCGAACTCAGGGACGGTCGATGCCATACGAAGCAGTCCAAAGATATTCACATATTTGGCTTGACATGTCCGGTGCTTGGACAGGGCATGGGAGGTAAACGACATCTTCGGATCCCGGTTCTCGGATGACTCGGTTGCACTGTCCTCCGTCGCAGCGAGCTGGATCAGGTGCAGTAATGTGTGGAGAAGGGACTCTACCTTGGCCGCTGCCAACTGCGGATTGAAGACCCGATACATCGTACAGAATTCCAAAAGGCGGTGCACCACAAACGCAAACAGAGGGGTCTGGGTGAAATGCGTGAGGGTCGAGTAGGCGCCGGGAGGAAGAGGTCGAAGCCTTGGCTCAAAGACAACCTCCCCGGGCTTCTTGCCCGTCCTCTTCGCCATCCACTCTTTGTACACGTTTTCCGCCTCATCACGCTGATTCTTCGTGTACTGAGCAGAGTAAACGTCGATGGTTTCGATGTATTCCTGCTTGAGCGAGAAAGATCCGGTATCGTTCAATCCATCGGGTGCTCGGAAGATCGCTACCTCTTCGAGCACCTCCTGGAATTCGTCAGTGTCGACAATCCGCTCGTTGATCCGGCCGGTCAGCTCCGAGTAGGTCAGGGGCTTGAAGCAGAGGACGTGGGCAATGTCGGATGCAATGATGTCACGCTGGCTTTCCGCATCATCACCGGTAAAGAAGGAGCGTTCACAGATCAACACGATCAGAAGATGGACGAAATCTTCGGCAATATCCACATGGTGGACGTCGTCGTATCCCGGGCGAGTCGCAAAGTTGCCCTTCATCCATTCGTAGATTCCAAACCTGTCGACAACGTTCGCAAGGAATCTGCTCGGATCGCAGATCACAAAGGCGGTCTGGAGCATGAACAGGTCTCGGTAATATGCCACATCGCGGGAGCTAACGGAACGATACTGGTTCATCTGGTGGCGAAGACTCATCCCATTCCGAACCCACATGTTTGTTTTGATCTGCGCAATCCACGCGCATACCCGCAGAGGGAAGTCGAACATGGCGAACATGATATCCTCAGCTTGGACAGACTCGAACCGGGGGTCCTTGAGCCTCCCCTTGCAGACCTGAGCCGCCTGAAGCAGGACGTTCCGCATTGTTTTGAGCGGCATACTCTTACCACACTCTAGTAGCCAAGAGGCGGCGTAGTGGAGGGGGTGGTGGAAGCTGAGAGAGCCTTCTTCGACGACATAATCGACGATTCGGTGACGGTGGCTTCCCCCGACGTCCGACATTTCAAATTCATTGAATGGGATAGACTTGAAGCGAATGTAATCCTTGACCTCTGCCTGGGTAAATCGAGTCTTTTCCAGTCCAAGACAGTTGTACATGGTTGAGATGGCCGCCGCACCGATGGCATCGAGAAGGCATCGAGCGTCGTCTCCAATCTTGCCAGGGCGGAACGCGTCACAGAAGACGCGGCAGAGACGGTTGACCTCCCTCATCAGTAACGACGCACTGATCCAGGTATCCGCCTCGTACTCCACATGCTCTCCGACCGCTCGAACGTTGGGACAGATGCCCTGGGCGAGCTTGATGAAGTCAAGGAACTGCAACACGTATTGACGGTCCGTGCGAATGTGGCTCTGGACATGTTCAGAGGGAAGCAGATATCTCAAATCATTAAAGAAGTGGAACAGCCGTCGATTGGCCATGGCTCCGGTATCTAGGATCAGAACCGCATGGGGATTGACCTCGTGCGGGTCACCCACTTGGCGCGTCGTGAGAAACGTGTAGAGGATGGCGAGGATAATTGCGAGGAAGTTTCCACGCTCCACCACCTCTTCGGTGATGGACGGAGTGGTCAGAATCTGCAGCGAGAGGTGGATAATCGAATGGTCCGGTTCCCTGTCTGCCACGAGATACAACTGCGCGAGGGCCGTGTACAGTGCCGCGAACCGCAGTCCCAGGATCCTCTTGAACTCGGGCACATTGACCACGGTGCCGAGGCATAGCTGTTTCAGGTCGATCCTCGCCTTTTTCCACAATCTCAGGTCGAACAAGATCAACCAGTCCAAGCGTGTGCGCGTTTTCAGGTCTTCGTAGGACACGTTGCCGTTGTCGTGGTACCGCGATGGCTTCACTTCCCAGTGGGAACTTGGCCTTGCGGGAATTCTGGTGCCGGGATTGCGAGGGGTCCGGGGAATGGGGATATTGCGCAGAGAATGCGGCGACGAGCGACTTGTCGATGATGGTTCCGAGTGACCGGTCTGGGCAGTCGGCCCAACCGCTTCAACTTGGGCGGGCGGGTGCCGCTCGGGTGGTGGAGGCGGCGGCGGCGGCGGCGGCGGCGGATAGTCACCAAGGATGGGTTCGGCCATCTCCAGTTCATCTTCCCGTGTCGTCGTCATTTCAACGTCGCTGTCTTCTTCTTCTTCTTCTTCGCCAGCGGCACCTGCTTCGATCTCGGCAGCGAGACGCTCGAGGCTGAACTGATCCGTCTCGATCAGATCGACCTCCATGTCCTCCTGGTCTTCCTCATAATCGTCGTCTTCTGCCGCATTCTCTTCATTGTCGTCGTCGTCGTCGTCGTCATTATCATTCCCGTCTTCGTCGGCGTCGTTATTCTCATTCTCTCCATCGGTATTGTCATCATTCGTCGTAACAACAAATGGCTGTGTGCGTAGACTGATGCGTATGATCTGGGCTCTGTACTCTTCCAATTCATCGATTCCATGGTCGTCGATGCCCTTGAGTCCGATACCCGCATTGGACGCACGGCTGCCGACGCGCCAGGGGCGGAGCATCTGGTCGCAGATGGTCTGTCTGAACAGGCGGTTGTCGTCGAGCACATGGCAGCTCGCAATGTCGGTGAGCCACTCGATGATCGTGCCGCACATGTGCTCTCTGTAGGTGTCTCTGGCGGACCGGATGGTGACCGTCACCCGGATCTGCTCGATCTGTCTCGAGATCCGCATCAGGCTCGCCAGGTCCCTGGAGTATCGGATGACGCTTCTGCCGTAGTCGTTCGTCTCATTGGCCCTGTCAAGCCCGAAGCGCATCGTCTCCTTGCAGGCACGGGCCACCTGGTGCTGGACGTCGGTGATGGTGTGCTTCTCGTCGTTCCACAGGACGACGGCGAATTCGTCGTCTTCCTTGTCCTCCTGACCGCCATACCACTCGCCCGTCAGTCGAGAGTCGACCTCGTCCCGCCGGATGGACTCCTCCGTCTTTTCCAATCTCAGCTGCTCCGGTGCACACGATATCACGTCACAGACGTAGTCCATCGCCCGGGCAATCGTGGCTCTGATGCTGGCAGCAAAGTCGGCGGGCACCTGGGACGTGGCTTCGGCCTTTGCCGACGTGCCCTGCAGGTCTGTGTGGATGGCACAGTTGACGGGGATCCGGAACGCCTCCTCATCGCCACAGTCACAGCAGCCCGAGTTCCCCTGGGAGATGAAGATACGGTACTTGTGGCCGGTGTGGTCGGAGGCATCGAAGCACCGGCTGCACAGCGCGCAGGTCTCGTCGGTCGAGCACGTCAGGCAGCGGTACGACGCCTCTCCGGCCTTGAAGACATGCCCGCACCTCTTGCCTCGGGCGGCCTCTGTGTATTCGGCACCCTCCTTGCCTCCCTGAGCCTCAGACAGCTTCCACTCTCCCTCAGGCAGCCCATCGGAGAAGAGCATGCGCAGGTATTCATCGTTGTCCCCGGTCAGTGAGCGGAACAGGATCTGGAGGAGGTCATTCTTCGCGGCGTCGGTGTAGCGGTTTGCGTACTTTGCGGGATGCTCCAGCAGCAGGAGCCCCAGCCTGTCTTCGATTTCTGAAACCTGCATCACTATCGATCTCGACGGGCACTGGTCGCTACATCTGCTTCTTTATGTGAGAGAAAGCGACGAGGACAGAGAGAGTCGTGCGTGTAGTGTGCGTGTTTGATGAGTGCAGGTGGCGGCGGAAATGTGGAGTGTTGAGCTCCAGTGATGTAAGTTTTTGGGCAAGAGAGAGCTGGCACAAGAAGAGGAATATCCCACAGAGACAGATCGTCCAACCTAAGCACGGTTTCTGTCTCTTGGCGATGGTCACAGTGCAAGAAGAATCAAAAAGTGATCAAAAGAGGTGTGAGGAGAGTGACAAAAAAAATACAAAACGGTAAAGGGAGAAGCTGGAAAAATGGGTGGGTGGCGGTTGTGTGTGGTGGTGGTGGTTTTGTTGACAGTCACGACCCCACGGCCACGGTGAGATCTTAACCAGAGCAGTCACTTGGATTTGCTTGGAGAGCTCGCTGTGAAGAGCTGGCATGTAAACAGAAGAACATACTGTTGGACACTGGGCTTACGATGAGCAATACTGTCATGGATTCGGAGAGGATCGATGAAATTCTATCCAAACCATCCGGGCAAGAAGATCCCAACCAACACCAGCAAAATGGACAGAGCAGAAAAGAACAAAACTTCCACCTTGATAGATTAGCATTGGGGAAAAAGAAGCCATCTGTTCAAAAAGAAGCAGGACCAGTTCTCAAGATCATTTCTGCGGCTTTTTCCTCTTGCCAGCTCGGGCGGATGCAAGAACCATCCCGTACAGCAAAGGCAGTTGTTGGAAGCAAACAAGATCAGATTCGCAGTTCTATTCTGTACACTTCTCTCCCCACACACATCTCAACGTAATGTCACAGGGTGGTGCGGTTGACGTGGAAATCACTCTTCGTCCTTGTTGATGTACCGATGTTTGATGTCCTTCCATTGCCTCTGTGGGATCGGGTCGAACAGTCAATCAGTCAGTCAGTCAGTCAACCAGACTCCAGGCGGATCGCTTGGGGGGGAATGGTGCGGGCAAGGTGGGACATACGCCCTTGTTTATCGAATCCCAGATGGCATTGCTAGCCGTGTCGAAGCCACTGTATCGAAGGGGAAGAAAGCAACCGGTCAGCGTCCGCCTCGTCCTTCTCCATACCGTATTCCATCTTCCAAGCTTATGGTTTGCTCCGAGGCCCTGGGATTCCTTACATTTCAAAGGCAAAGGCACCGACGAAAACGGTGGTCAAGAACGCAGCATTGCGGCGGAACAAAGTGCTGGTGCGAGACGGTTAGCAGGCGGATCCTCCCGACGAAGAGCTACCGTCTGAAGCGAGAAAGGGAAGAAACAATCATCATAACAAATGAATCAGTAGGACGGGGAGACTTGCTTGTAGATGGCGTTTGCGATCTGCGGGTCAGCAATTGGCCTGGTTAGCGTCATGGTCAACCCGGGACAGGACATGAACAGCAAGTCTTACAGCCATGGTGACGGCGTAGGGCTCTCGACGGGGCGACAGAGGAAAGAATCGAGCTGGGAGCGCAGGTGTTCAGCGGCAAGACTTTGCGGATCTGCGAAGCTGGACGGCAAAAGAGTTGAAGATGTTCGAAAGAGTCGAAAGGGAACGGATCGGGAATTTCACGTGTTCTGATTGGCCGGACAGCCAGACAGGCCCCAAGCAGTCAGTCTCTCACTGTGTAGACAAAGTACATACCTTTTTTTTTTGGCTTTCTTTTTCACCTTTTCTTCTACTAGCTAAATCTCTACTCTTGCTTTTAGAGTTGCGATTCCGTACGCTTAGCACAGGGCAGTGCGTCTATCTCAGGCCGCACTTGGCAGATAACTACGAGGACGGGGACTGCTCTGGAGGATCCGTCGCCCCCATCTCGCACAAAATCAGCAGAAAGAGGTCCGGATATCCCATACCCTGAAACCGCGATCATGCCTGGGCAAGTCTCGGCCTCGGGCATCGTCACCGACGCTGTCACCGGCGAACGCCACATCCCCGCGTCCACCCGCCCCGATGGCTCTCAGCGTCGCGAAATACGCATCCGTCCCGGCTACCGGCCGCCCGAGGACGTCGAGCTCTACAAGAATCGAGCAGCTGCGGCGTGGCGGAATCGAGGAGCGGCGGGAGTTCCCGGCGCAGAAGGGCTGAAGGAGAGCAAGACCGCCTCGTCCGGGACGGCGACGACAGCCAGTGCGAATAAGAATGCCAAGAGAAGAGAGGCGAAGAGGCGCGCAAAGGCCGCTGAAGCTGAAGGACAGGGGGCAGCGGCTTCGAAACCAAAGGGTGGAGCGCTGGACAAGGATAACTGGCGGAGCGGCGCGCCCGCCAACGAGGAGGAGGAGGAGAAGAAGAAGAACAAGGAAGCAGAGCCGGTGGATCCCGAGGTCGAGAAGGAGAAGAAAGCGCGTGCTCTGAAGAAGAAGCTCAGGCAGGTGCGTGAGCTACGCGATAAAAAGGACAAGGGCGAGAATCTGCTGCCGGAGCAGCTCGAGAAGGTCATCAGGATCAACGAGTTGATCCGCCAGCTCGATGCGTTGGGCTTTGATGCGGACGGAGAGCGAAAACAGCCGCCCACGGACAAGGAAGAGGCAGGGGCTGCTTCGGCAAAGGAGGATAGTGCCGTTTGAGAGGCGGTTCCGCCGTGGTTCCTCTCCCGACGGACGGCCTTTGTTTCGTTCTCCTTTGTTTCTTTTTATGATTATTATTATTATTATTTCTTGGGACGCTGCTCCCACGGACAGTGACGGCAATCGGAGGACTTTAGAGGGCAGCAGCAAGGACCAGCTGGGTACGTCTGGTGCAGCGCTCCTTGATGCCTGCTGGTGGGCAGGTCGAGCTCTGCCAACGTACACTTTATGCACGACAGCACAGTGGTAGCACTCTCTGCGTGCATGCCTCAAGGCAGAATCGGCAGAGGCCCATCACCTCGGCCAGGCAGTTGAGGAGGAGCAGAGACAGTCAAGCCGGGCCAGGGCGATACATAGTATATATCCTGCGCGACGCACCCCGTTACTGTGTGGATTAGCTTGTGCCAGACAACCCTCTTTCCCCCCCTGGACCATGCTTCCAATCCTCCACACTCAGAGCATTGTCAAGTAGGGATTGGGGCGGTGCAATAGGCACGAAATATGTCCCAATACAAGAACTTTGTATTCGTATGATCTTGTTCAGCTCCGAATTGGTCATGTATCTGTACTTCACAATCGCCATCGCCAGCTGTATGACTTTCTGTCCAGCCCTGGTCATGACATCCTACGTCTGTCAATTGAGATCCGTATATAGCACCGTTCATGGAGCACAAAGGTTATTCCAGACATTGTTTCTACTAGACGGAACTGGTAATACGGGATAATGACGGTTCTTGGTCAAACTTGGCCATGTCGATACATAGACATGCCTCTGGCAGCGGCCAACGATCCAAGCACAGATCGCCTTGCCCTGCCACTTGTCGAGAACTGGAAATCGACGGGGGCCGCTGTTAACCTCTTAGTAAAACATCTCCTGTCTGTCCATTGTCTATTTTCCCGGCTGGATTGCAACTGCCACCCAGTGCCTATGCAAAACATGACCCTACATGCATATAACCCCCAGGTAAAAAACATGGTGGGTTATGCACTTGTACACTTTCGAAAAGGCAAGGGGGGAGGGAAAGTACGAATCGAGGAGACGAGGTCAAGCGGTGGAGGGCACCGTTCTAAGACATCTAACCGTCCCTCCGCTGTCCGTCAGCCGAAGCCCCAGCCTGTCGCAGATTGATTTTGAGTCGTTCTTGCGTCTCCAGCGGCGTGATGTACTTCTCCAGTCCGGTTCGGTCTTCACCCATGGACACCGCTGCGGCCGCCAGCCGCGCTTCCAGCACGCAGTCGTTGATCCCAACGCCCGTGAACCAAGCACCCGCCACCCGCAGGCGGGAATCGTACGCGTCGACCAGCTCGTCGCGCAGGTCGGTCATCCGCTGCACGTGTCCGACGGCGTACTGCGGGATGGCATTGCGCTGCAGCCGGGCCTTTGCAAGCGTCGGCTCCGCATCGACGTTCAGATGTCGCCTGAGCAGCGAGCGCGCCATCTCGATGGCGCACTGCTCGTCCGGCAGATCCTCGTCGGTCCACTCGTCCCACCAGTGTCCGCCCAGCATGACGGTGAGCTTCGTGCCCGGGGCGGTGTCCTGGCCGACGCTGCTCTCGGACGCAAAGATGACGCCCAGAGCGCGCTCGGGGTTCTGCTCCAGCGGGATGGAGCGTGGGATCAGGTAGCCGAAGCCCCGGACGGGGAGGAGGTCCGGTTGCGGGTAGTAGAGGTTGACGACCATGACGTTGACGGTGTAGGTGTGCTGGCGGAGCAGGTTGGAGAGGGAGGGGGACGTGGAGAGAGATGCGAGCTCCGCGCTGGGGATGGTGGAGATGATGTAGTTGTATTTGGCCTCTGCATTTTGGCTGGTAACCTGGATGGTAGATGAAAAACGTGAGCTCTGGGGCCGAAAATGGATATCCGGACAATGCGTGGCAGAAAAAAAAAAAAAAGGTAAAGGAACGGAAGACCCTACCAAGCTGAGTTCGTCGGCATTCTGATTCTTCTTTATCTGGCGAATCGTCGAATTGAGCTCGATCGTCGCGTTTCTCATCTCCTGCAGTTTCTTGGACAGCGTCTCTGCAAGCTCGCCCATTCCACCTTTCAAGGTCAAGACGCTCGTGTTTCTCCCATAATCCCTGAGGTACATGGACGCGTCCAGCCCTCTCTCTGCGGCCAAATGGCCCAGGTAGGCCACCCCTGCGCTCGGCAGCAATCTCTCGTCGGGCGGCGTTCGGGCGAGCGAGCCCAGGATGCCCCCCTCGTTCGCGTCGTAGGCCCAGAACGCGGGCAGAAGCGCCCTCGCACTCAACTTGTACAGGTCCCCCGCGTAGATGCCGTGCACGCCCGCAGACACGAGGTTGTCCACGGCGCGCTGGCCAAACCGTCGCGAGAGGAAGTCGCCCACCGACTCATCTTGCACCGACTCGCTCCGCGGCGGTACGGAAGGTTCCCTCAGGAAACTCCAGGCGGCGTTCCGGAGTTCGGGCTGCTGGAAGATGTGCATCAGGCCCGAAACGAGGTTCGAGACGATACTTCTGTCGGGTTGCAGTGCGGGAAGCTGGATGAGGTGGTCCGGGTAGTAGATATATCGGTTCAATGCTGCGGGCGAGTTTCTGCCCGTGTGAAGAATCCGGTCTGGACAGACATCGAGGAGCTGCATGTCCAAAAAAAAGGAAAAGGGAAAAACATCGACATCCAACAAGTCAGCCGAGGTTCCATTGTAAAAAACTTGCACGCCTCATTCAATGCAACGGGGGGAAGGGGGAAGGAGAAAAGAAGAACATCTCACGAGTTCCGCCGTTGCCATCGCAGGGGGCCCAATGCCCGACCTGATCGTCCTGGGACCCCATTCAAACAGCACACTTCCGCCGTCGACCTCGATGCGCTCGGAGCGCAACCACCCCCCGAGTCTGCCGGATTTCTCGTACAGCGTCACATCGATCGACGGATCTTCCGCCAGGCGGAATGCGGTGCTCAGGCCGGTGATTCCGCCGCCCAGCACAGCGACACGCAGCCGTTGCTGCGCTGCATTGAGGCCGCCGCGTACGTTTCGCGGCGGCAGGGTAAATTGAGCGGCGCGGGCGAATTGAGAGGGGACGAAAAGCGACGGCATGGCGGGGAGGGAAGAGGCACACGGGAAAGGAACACACGATCTAGAAGATGAAAGCTCATAGCATTGTGTATGTGTATTGGTGAATTGTCGTTGTCGTGGGAGTATGTTCGGTCGTGAGTTGTGTGCGCTGTGAAGTGCAGACGCGATGTTGTCGAGGTCACTTCGGGATGGAGAATTTCTGTGGCGTCATCAACAGCCACGGCAGGCCGAAAATATCCCCGACGTCTCCAACGCGATGAGGTACTCGACCTGCAGCATGGAGATGATAAAAATAAAAGATCAAACTTAGGAATATTCCCTACGTCTCGTCCATGATATGGATAAACTGCTTAGTCTCAATTGTGGTGGGAAAGATGGAATATCTGCACCCAGCGCACATCATGGTAATTAATTGGACCCAACAATACAAATATCAGCGTAGAGAAATCTAAGGAAAGAAACGCCAGCCTAAGAGGTTCCCTGCATTTTGACACTCCATTCAAGAGAGATATCGTGGAAAAAAGGAAAAAAAGAAAAAGAAAAACGGAAAAAAGAAAAAAAAAAGCCAAACGCCCATCATGCAAAGAGTAAGAGAAAGTAGGGGACGGACAACCCCGGCCGAGTAGGATACCGATCAATCCGGGCACACACACGATTTGGAACAAGTTACACAGCGATATAATCCAGCCTCAGCCGTCGTACATTATGATGCCCGGGAGCAAATGGAGGAACGGGAAGGTGGGAAACGGGAAAGGTCATGTTGCAGCGGTGGCGGTCGCAGTCGCAGTCGCGTGCGACTCGGGGTCGTCGTTCTTCTGCTCGTTGGGAGCATCGTTCTGGACGGCCTCCACGACGCCGCTGCCGGGTTTGATCAGCTCTTCCTCGCCGTCGTCGGTGGTAAACTTGCGCTCGCTGACATGCGGCCTGTTGGCATCCGACGCGCGCCAGACCTTGTCGGTAAAGATTCCCTTCTGGCCCTCGACGTGCTTGTACGGACACATGCGGTTCAGGCACGGGTGAAACTTGCACGGGGTTTGCAGATGGGTGAACTTGCAACCGGGCACGGAGCAATCCGCGCCGTTTCGGCACAGCGGCATGTCCGGGTGCTTGAACGGGCAGTGCGGGTTGGCGCAGTGCGGAAAGTATTTGCACAGCTCTTCGGCCTGGTGCGAGGCCTTGACCGCCGGCGATGGGTGGCGTGCGACGCACTTGCGGTTCTTGCACGCGGCCCCAAAGGGGCATGTATCCGACAGATCGACGGCGATGCCTTCCGGGGCCACGGGCGACTGGTGGGCGTACGGGCAGTCTTTGTTGGTGCACCGAAGATTGTACCGGCAGAGGCTGTCGAATCCGCCACGCTCGGTCGACTCCCCGTGCTGCTGCTGCTGTTGCCCTTGGTCCGGGGACTGGTCCGCCTTCTCGTCTTCTCCCATCTCGACCTCCTTCGACTCGGGCTGCTGAGCCGGCTTCCCAAAGTGATGGTGGGGGCCTCTCCGCTGGAACTGGTTCCTCTGGGGCTGGTACTCGGCGCGTTCGAAGAGCGATCGGCCTTGCTGCTGGTTGTTCTGTTGGAAGGCCGGGTTGATGGCGGGTGGCACCAGCCCGGGCATGAACTGCGCCATCATGCGTGCCTGCTCCTCGAACATCTGCATCAGCTGCATCTGCTGCTGAGGAGTCATGACAATGCCGCCTCCCTGGGCATTTTGCATGGGATTGTTGCCCATGCCCATGCCGCCCGCCATGCCCATGGCCGCCATGTTCCGTCCCGCCTGGGATCGCCCGTTTCTGTGCTGGAACGCGCGGGGGCCCCTTGGTGGATCGCGGTTGTGGGTATCTATCCTCCCCGAGCCCCCCTGGTTCCGCACGCGGTGTATGACCGATTCGTTCGACCGATCCATGTGCCTCGAGATCTGGTTGAGGAGCCTGCCCCGACCATTCTGACGTTGATTTCGCATTGTCCGTGGGCCAGTGGGACTAGCAGTTTGTTAGCCTTCTCCCCGATGAGAGAGACGACTCTGAGCGAAGTCAGCTTCTCCGGCTGGGAAATCGATC
>FQSS02000614.1:32807-45511 GCA_900128795.2 Malbranchea cinnamomea
AAAAGAAGGGAAAGGAAAACTTTTTGACCTACAGATTCTCCTTGATCGTGGGACCCGCTTCTCCCATGTTCATATCGGGAGCCTGGGCGGTCGACCCATCTCCATGCCTCTGATGCGACTCTGGTAGCGACGGGATGGCCTGCGCAGCACCCTGCTGCTGCCCCTGCTGCTCTTGCTGCCCGGCGGCCGCCGCAGCAGCCTCCTCCCCACCACCACCACCACCACCACCATCACCATCACCACCGCCGTTCAACTGCCTGTTCAGGGTCTCGACCTGCTCAAAGAGCCATTTCGAAAAATCGACGGCCTCGGTATCGTCCGGCCCCAAGCCGAGCAGATCATTCGCCAATTCCGCGGCAATCTGCTCCTGCGTCTTCCGGTTGACGAGCATGAGGATGATGTACTCGGCCAGGGCCGAATCATCGCCGCCGCCGGTGCTCCAACCGACCTCGACGAGCTTGGGCTGGACGACATTGTTCAGGGCCTCGGCCAGCGGCGTGTTGAGCTCAACGGAGACCGTCATCTTGCGTTCGCGCGCGTCTCTGAGCGGTTGTGGTGATAATCGGGAGGCGCGACACGACGGGGAACTGATATCAAAGTGGCAAACGCTAAGCAGTAGCCTATGTACGCTTTGACGCACAAGTCTTCAGGAAAGGAAAACAAGGGTGGAACTACGCGTGCCACAGCATCGGAGGGCAGCAGGAAAGGTAGAGGAGCAAAACAGCGCAGCGGGAGGGATATGATGAGCTGCAACTCCAACGTAAAGCGTGGGGATGAGGAAGAGAGAGAGCAAGTTCACTTTCGACGTACCACCAAACCCACTCACTTGACTTCGTTTTGCTCAACGAACAGCGCGGTTTTGCTGCAGCAAAGCCTGGTTGGCTTAGCTAAGCAGAGTGCCAGCCGCAGTCACGTGGAGACATCACCAGCCACACCGACTGAGCCATCAAACAAACAATGCAAATAAGATTACACGTGATTCTCTTCGGAGTATCATTTGTCCGTGCAACGCGTTTTTTCCTCTCCATGGACGAGTATGGAATAACTATCGACTGCCGTGAATGCAGCAACAGTCTGAATTTGTCTGCTCTTCCAACTTGACGCTGTCAAGCCCGGTCCAGGATAGACTCGGCGTCCTCGAGATCTCTACGAGGTACAGCGGGAAACATCATATACACTACTGCAGACAACGCAAGACGGGGGTATTGGCCATGCGCCGCCCTCTCGACCATCACCACGCTGGACATCGAGGTATCCTACGGACTACGATTCGACCATCACTCGACGGGGACAGGACTATCTGCTCTGGGAGGCACGGTCTTACCCTGATACATCCTCCTACTCTTGTCCAACGGAGTGCGAAAGGGAGTCAGGGCGCTGATTCGTTTCAAGTTAACAGCAGCAACATTACCCAGCCGGAAACTGATCATAGTATTTACAGTGGCATATAGATATATATATGTATATACGCATGGACGATCGCACGGACGGCAGCAGACGAGCTGTGTTGTGTTGCCGGCGATAAACCAAGCTGTACATCTCCAGCAAGAGAAAGGCTCTACGTACTGAGGTTCGAGTAGGTAAATCCGTCACTTTTCTGAGTGTAGATGTCCACGTCAATAATCGGGAGTCCAAGCCGTGACGATCTGAGAGAGCTGGCCTTTACTACTAGAGGCGGATACACCTGTCCTGGCTAACCGCCCAAGCATCATCTCACCCAATCAGGTATCAGTTCTGTCAGTTAGTCGGCGCCGGTGCGTCTGCAGAAAAGCCACCACGTCCGACCGTCGTGCTCGCACCGCGTGAAAGATGGATGTGCGCAGAGAGAGGGAGAGAGAGAGAGTGTGTGTGTGTGTGTGAGTGAGAAAGAGAGAGAGAAAAAGAGAGGTTGCTTCCTTACACAGGACATACTCGTTGAAAATCAGTACATAGTCAGCTGGCCCCCGTGTACACTGCCATGCCACTTCTCAGCTCTCTCTGGGCCGTCGGCCTGTCGCTGCTGATCCCACTGGTCCAGGCCAAGCTGCCGCTCTCGTCGTCTGGCCCGCGGGCGCGTCTCAAGGAGGAAGAGGGCGTCACCTTCGACCCTCTGGGCGTCGCGGCGGTGCTGCACAATCCGCGCGTGGACACCAGCGCGGCCATGCTCTACATTCAGTACGACCGCGGGCTCTTTACCTGGCCGCACACGACGATGATCGGCGGCGCCCTGCCGCCCATGAAGATGCTGCTGGACCACCTCACCGCGGACGTCCGGTCGATCCACCCGGCCATCAAGATGTGCGCGACGCACACCACCTGGCTGCCCGTGCGGTCGGACGTCTCGGGGAACGTGTTCCACAAGCTGCCGCTCAACGTCACGACCCTGTGGCTGCGCGACGTCGTGGCGTTCCGCACGTCCGAGCTGCCGGTGAACGACTTTGCCGTGGTGTACGTCGACGCCATCCACGAGCCGCTGGACGTCCGGCGGCGCCGGGTCAAGGAGCGGATGGGCGCCGTCCGCTGGCGCATGGCCAAGTGGACGCTGGACCTCATCGGCCTGCTGAACGGCATGCTGCTGCTTACGGGGATGGTGTTTGGCATTCTCGTCGCCGACCTGTGGGCTTTTACGCTGTTCTTCTTCTATGGCTGCCACTGGGCGGCGTCCCTGCTGGTCTCGATCCGCCCGGTCATCCTGATCCACAAGCCGCCCATCAAGGAGGATGCCACCGTCCGATACGCGGTCTATGAGCGGGAGGAAGGCGGGACGGTCATCTTCAAGGGCCCGCAGGACAAGCTGGAGGAATGGGCGCGCTGCACCTGGAAGTACCAGTCGGGATTCATCCCCACCTGTCTGCACTGGTCGTGGATGGTGACGGGCACGCTGGCGGGCATCGCCTCGGTCGCCTGCATGGTCAACATGCGCGGGTACATGCAGCTGGCGTTTCTCGCCGTTCTCATCTACTCGTCGGTGGCCGAGATCCTGGCCATCCGCATCTCGCGGAGCCTGCAGACCAACGCAAAGGGCCGCATCTTCCACTCGACGGTGCTGCGGAACAAGCAGCGCACCGAGGCCATCATCCGCGCGACGCTCCAGATCGAGCCCAAGTGCCGGCTCCAGGGCCTGGACTGGATCAAGATGAGGCTGCTGCCGCCCATGGACATCTTCAAGAACATGCAGACTCTCCTCGCACAGATCAACAAGATGCAAGACGACGAACAAGACGGCACGTCTCAGCTGGATCCCGACGCGCGCAACCAACTGTTGGAAAGCCTGTTCAACGAGTTTGTCGACGGCGCGGGGCCCCTGCGCTCACTGGCCCAGCGCATCGTTGGCGAGATGAAAGCGGCGCTGGAAGATTCGTGGTTTGCTGATGCGGGAAAAGACGCCCGAGCGGGCGGTGAGAAGCAGGTTCCTGTCTTCCACGCGTAGACGTCAACAAGGGCCGGGTGGGGTGGCGCGGTCGATACATTGAGGAAACATCATTCGTCCCCTGCGCCAAATCTCAGACTGTACATTCACGTATTCTCCACAGGATCGCCTTGTAGAGCGAGACCAGACGCCGCTGATACTCATCGTCTTCACGGTATTCTGCCGAGTTCAGTAGCTTTGCGGGTTGATGGGGTCGGGGCGTGTTCTGCAACAGGGACTCTGCGCTGGGGGGTTTTCGAAGGCTTGATTTGGATCTGGGAGCGAGCCCATGTGCCGGGTTTTCTTTCAACGGTGGCCCTGTCGAGCTTCCTGCTGGTGCCGGTGCCGGTGCTGATGGTGGTGCACCAGGGTGAGAAGCTGTCAAAGCCAGTTGCTGTAATCGAGTGTCACTATGTAGACTCTTTGTGAGTTCCGAGGCGGGAATGCCCAGGTAGACGGCACAAACCGGGATCAAGCATAGCCAGAACGGACTGTGTGATCGCACCCCGTTGACCGAGAGGGCTTTGTACATCTCCGTAATATCTCTCAACCTAGACGCTCTGATGCCACAAACACCCGTGCGACTGTCCCAGCCATCGCGTGCGAGCGTTGACCAGACAGAGCTTGCGGCGGAGAGGGCCGCGGCTCTCGTCGACGACAGCTCCTGGGACAGCAGTCTCCTCGCCGCGCCGTAGGTCCGCGAGTCCAGCTTCTCCGCGACCGACGCAAACTCGAGGGCGGCCGCGACCGTCTGCGTGTCGCAGCAGCACACCTCCAGCACGCACCACGGCCGCTGGAAGACCGTGAGCAGGGACTCCACCACGGTCGCGGAGCCCACGACGCAGTGCTTCGACGCGATGGCCGCGTTGATCAAGAACCACGGCGGGTAGCCCACGACCGGCGCGATCTGATCTCTCTTTCTCTTGTGGCTGCTGGGACATGGGAGCGAGACCAGGTCCAACGTAGTCGCAGGACCACTACTACCCGTAGTGGCCGTCGTCGTATGCACGGGCAGCACCCTTGCGAGAGCAGATGCTGCGCTCTGCAGTTCCTGAGAGAGCGCCGGATCGTCCCAGACAGCAAACGTCGAAGTCGAAGTAGGAGTACTCTTGCTGCGGTTGAAGAGGGCCGCGACGGAGTAGATGGCAAAGGAATCGCCCAGCATCACCCCGCCGCCGCGGTCGAACGACGCGCAGGTCTGAGGGAGCGTCATCCTGTGGCCGTGGAGGGCGCTGGGCTCCGGGACGTCGCTCTGGAGAAGCATGGTAGCCAGCAAGACGACCGAGATATGCGTCGTGAGTCTGTCGAATCTCAGCAAGGTCGACGTCGGTCTCTCTCTGTCTTAGTCACGCAGACTTGGCCGTGACATTTACGTCCTTCTGACATCTTACTGTAACTGTTTGACTGCAACGACGACAAACCTCAACCTCTCCACAACATCGTCGACAACTCCAGACTCCGTCAGGACACTACTTTGACTGTCTTGCTTACCGAGATGCCCGTCTCAAGACATAAGCCGGAGCCATCCACTGAGCGTCTGCAACGGCTGACTCTGCATGGGACGTCCAGACTGAGTGCTACCAATGAACTGCACTGCTTACACCTGCCAGCGTGCCCTTGTCCACTGGCTTCGACGTTCGCCTCGTGCCGAGAAAGACTATTTGCAACAAGACTCTGGCCATGGGATCATCATTTTCCAGAAGGGTGGAGGCGGGGGGAGGGGGGGGGAGGTTGCCATTGGTCTGGCTCAAGCCACGACCAGGCCTCCGACACGGTCAACGGGACGACTCTGCAGGCCTTTGTCTCTGGGAGAAGATCCCATGCTTTGGAGGACCGCGGGGCTGAGCGGGCTGCTGCCTGGATGCAGAGCGGCGAGGAGCCGTGCTCTCAAGCAGCGCACGGAGGATTGGGGCGAATGGCGCGCGATACACGGGTGCAGTCCGCCACCAGACCATTGCAACTGTGTCGGTTCCTTGCTGCAGGTAGAATTGTCTTGGGACGAAGTTCTGACACGTAAACGTACTTGGTGGCCTTTGGCATGCCGTGCTTGCTTCGAGACACAGTTTCGAAACCGGGTGGAAATAATTATATTCAAATCAGGTACGTGATGCCCAGAACGAGCCCATAACCACTAGCAATGCGTCTCTACTCCAAGATGTAGACATTCTTCGAGGACATAGCTTCCAAATTGATTGAATCCATGATTTGGACAGAGATTCAACATCTGAAGGTGTAACAGACCTTCAGACACGGCGAGTGGTGACTTAATTCTGCTTCGAAACAATCCCAGCAACAGAAGATATCACAAATGGAGAATCTCGGGCTGTCATCCATTGCTTCTAGAGCATTTGTCTTGCATCATCTTGCGCTGTTTCTTCCTCGGCTTCGTCGTCCTCTTTCATCTCCTTGCTCTCGTACTTCCTCCACCGCTTCGTTTCCCCTGCTTCATCGGGTTCTTCCTCTTGACGCCTGATCAGCGGCCTTGGTCCACTCGATAACACTCTTGCTACTGCGCCTGATTTCTCTGCCACACAGTCTATCGACTGCCATTGACACTGAGATGGATCTTCTGCAGCCATACCCAGAGCGGGTGCAGGCGATCTCGTCTCCCACAGACAATACCCTGAAGATCCCAGTGAGCAGACGAGGATGTGTTAGGGAATTATCTCAACAATGTTCTAGCGCATGGAGGCTAGCCACCTAACAGGAATAAGCTCTTCGGTGCCCTGGACGGATGGTGCATGTCCGTCCCGCCAGGTCAGTGCGCGTGGACACCAGAGAGAAGCCATAAATGTCTGGCCAGGAGCATTTTGATGGCTTCAGAACAGTCCCATGACTCAAAGCTCAGTTGCTATATAACTGGTAATCATGCTTGCTACATGTGCGGACCAAGAGCAGTCAATGTCTCATGGATGAGAAGGAGCCCCTTTACTACCATCTTGCGCCACGGTTGATCTCTTGGAACAGCATGGTGAGTTCAGCAATGTTGAACACCGTTCAATGTCTTTTCAGTGAGATTGCTGATGGCATTGTCAACCCCTTTGCCTATCCACTTGATGCAGTGACCTGTATGAGGTTGCACTTGAACTGTCGAGGTCAACCGCATTGCCTGGCTGCATTCCGTGGTGGTCCTGACGAAGAGAGAGTCGTACGAGCTAAGCCTGAACCATTCACCAGCAGTATTCACTGACAAGAGGCTTCACGCAGTCTATTTCAGAGTAGTAGGCCATAGATGCTGGCATTGATCTTATTTTCTCTGACCATGTTGACACGATAGTATCAAGGTTGGTGGATGAAAGCTTATGGAATAAAACATATCACATCAACCATGGCCCTGCGTCATAGCCTGCCAACATGACGGTGCCAACCACACTCACCATCAATTGACTGACTCCTCGTCCTACAACTACTACCATTACTGCTAGCTGGGCAGATCCGGGTCATACAGCACTTGCCATGCACGAGGTCTGCCACTTCTACATAATGCTGCTTCATCTACGGCTCAGCGTCAACGTGGAGCACAGAACTGCACATGACATCAGCAGTCTCACGTCTTAGCTCTAGTTAAACAAGTTATAGATAGTATTCAAAGGAGTGAGGTAGGTAGGCCATCATTAATCTAACACAGCAGCAGTATTTTGAATGTACCCGTTAGGTATCTAATCCCATCTATGGATGAAGCAGCCGACGCCGCACCACCAGTACATCAGTTCCATCATTTTCCGCATTAATAGTCCAAGCAACACTCAAATGTTTTAGATCGGCTCATCCCGCGGCTCAATCAGCACCTCGTTCACGGCCACATGCTCCGGCTGGCGCAGCGCATACACAATGGCCTCGGCGACGTCGTCGGGATGCAGGATGCGGGCGCCGCTCGGCATGCCGTACTTCTCGACGGCCTCGCGGTCGGTCGACATGCCCAGCAACTCCGTGGCCGTATTACCCGGCTGCACGGCGGTGACGCGGAGGCCCGAGCCGGCCGTCTCCAGCCGCAGCGCCTGCAGCGCAAACTCGACAAACGCCTTGCTGGCCGAGTACACGCCCAGGCCCGGGAAGACCTTGCGGCCGGCGTCGGACGAGATGGCGACGATGTGGCCGCCGCGCCCGCGCGCCAGAATGCGCGGCACCACCGCAGCCAGCGCGTGCAGCACGCCCTTGCAGTTGACGTCGACGGTGCGCTCCCACTCGGCCATGTGCGTGTTGCGCATCAGCGTGTAGTACATGACGCCGGCGCAGCACACCAGGATGTCGACGGGGCCCAGCGCGTCGTGCGCCGCCTGCACCAGCGCCTCCACCTGCGCTGCGTCCGTGACGTCCGTCTGGCGGACGATCGACCGTCCCCCGCCGGGGTACGCCGGCAGCGACCGCTGCACGGCCTCAAGCGCATCGAGCCGCCGGGCGCCCAGCGCGACGTGGGCGCCTTCGCGGGCCAGGGCGCGCGCCACGGCCGCCCCGATGCCGGACGATGCGCCGGTGATGACGGCCACGCGGCCCGCCAGAGCACCCTGCTGCCGCTGCTGCTGCTGCTGCTGCTGCTGCTGCTCTTGTGGTAGAGCTGCCGGTGCCGGTGGTGCGGCGGCTGGCGAGGCGGAGCTCGGCCGGCGGACAGGCCCACGGCGCAGCCAGCCGCGCGCGAACCAGTGGCGGGTGTAGGTCTCGAGCAGGTCGATGCCGACGCGGGGCCGGGCAAAGGTGGCGGAGCGGAAGAAGGGCTTGGTGGCGGCGTCGTCGAGCACCACGATGCCGCGCAAGAAGTCGACGGTCGGCATGCCGCTGCGCAGGATGTCGATGGTGAATGCGCCGTCACCGCCCTGCTGCGACGAGCCGCGTTTCTCCGTCCAGAGCGCGACCCAGTCGTCCCAGGGCAGGCGCTGCGTCGGGTAGCCGAGCTCGGCGAGGTGGGCAAAGACGACGCGCATGTCGACGGGCTCGGGGTCGCCGAGGTGGAAGACGAGCGGGGCTTTTTCTGCATTTTCGCTTCCGTCTGCTCCTTCTGATGTTGACGAATCTTGCGTGGCGGGACTGGCCTGCTCGGCGAGGTGGATGATGGCCTTGCTGACCCAGTCGACCGGGGTCATCTCGGCCCTCCAGCCGTCCACGTCCGGGGCGTAGCCCAGGTGGATCGACTCGACGATCAGGGCGGACAGAAGATCCCAGGCGTTGGCGGCGCCCGAGGTGCTGTGGCCGCTGATGGTGCCGGCGCGGAGGATGCGCACGGGCATGCCGCG
Source organism: Malbranchea cinnamomea (assembly GCA_900128795.2). NCBI lineage: Eukaryota > Fungi > Ascomycota > Eurotiomycetes > Onygenales > Malbrancheaceae > Malbranchea > Malbranchea cinnamomea. The sequence goes on from FQSS02000614.1 coordinate 41,424, forward strand.
CCGGGAAGCCTCGCGCACGAGCTGCTCGGCCACCCACTTCGACTGCCCGTAGCCGTCGGCCAGCCGGGCGGGGACGTCGGCCACGTCGAGCATGGCGTGTTCGAGCCAGCCGCGGGCGTCGGGCGACGACGGCGGCAGCACGCCGTTGGTCGAGACGTACTGCACCGTGGCGCCGGCGCGGGCGGCGAGACGCAGGATCTCGCGCGTGCCGCCGACGTTGGCGCCGCGCAGCGCGGCATAGGGATAGACCAGGTTGACGGTGGCGGCGGCGTGCACGATGACCTGCACGCGCGCGGCCAGCTCCTCGAACACGGCGGGCGACAGGCCCAGGCGCTCCCGCGCCAGGTTGCCCGGCAGGATCTCCACGCGCTCCATGATCGAGTCCCGCCAGAGGCCCAGGTCGAGCAGGTTGCGCCGGATACGCGCGATGGCGGTGGGCCGGTCGATCTCCTCGGACGGGTCGTTGAACCGCACAAGACAGACGATGCGGGCGGTGGTCGACTCCAGGAGGTCGTGCAGCAAAAAGGCGCCCAGGAAGCCCGTGACGCCGGTCAGGAGGACGGTCTGCGCGCGGCTCAGCGGGGTGTACACTGCGCCAGCAGAGGACGACGACGACGGCCGGATATCGTCGTCAAGCACGGCATCCGCGCGCAGGACCGCGGGCAGTTCGGCCTGCAGGGCGGCGGTGTGGCCGTCTCGCACGGCACGCACGGTATGCAGATGGCTCTCGATGGTGGTCGGGGGCTCGGCCAGGCGGTCGAGCGGGACGCGGAAGCCAAAGGCGCGCGACAGGCGGGAGGCCAGGTCGGCCAGAGACAGCGAGTGGCCGCCCAGGTCGAAGAAGCTGTGCTCGGGGGTGATGGCGCTGCGGGGCACCTTGAGGGTGGCGGCCCAGATGTCGGCAATGGCGTCGAGGCCGACGGGGTCGCTGTTCTTGCGGCCGGCGGCGAGGCCGTTGCATTGGGGTTTGGGCGGCGCGACGGCGGACGACGGCGGCGGCGGCAGGCTCTTGAGGTCGACCTTGCCGGAGACCTCGTGGGTGGGCAGCTCGTCGAGTTCCACCCACAGGGACGGGATCATGTAGTGTGCCAGATGGGGGGCGAGGATGCGGCGGGCGGCGGGGCTGTGGCCGGACGCGTCGATCTCCACGGGCGGGCGAGCAGCAGCAGCAGCAGCAGCAGCAGCAGCAGACGAAGACGAAGACGACGCAGCAGGAGTAGTAGAAGCAAGGCTCTCCCTGTCGCGGACAATGTAGGCGACCAGCTGCTTGTCGAGGCCCTCGCCGTGGGCGACGACGGCGCAATCGCGGACGGCCAGGTGGGCGACGATGGCGCTCTCGACCTTGCCGGGCACGACGGAGTAGCCGCGCAGCTTGATCATGGCGCCGACGCGGCCGCTGATCTCGAGCAGGCCGGAGCCCGGCAGGATGCGGGCGCGGTCGCCGGTGCGGTACATGCGGGCGCAGGGCGAGGACGGGTTGAACGGGTCCGGGACGAAGGCGTGGGCGGTGGTGTCCGGGCGGTTGAGGTAGCCGCGGGCGAGCAGCGGCCCGCCGACGAAGAGCTCGCCGGTGATGCCGGGCGCGACGGGGCGGAGCTGGTCGTCGAGGACGTAGATGTGGTCGGGCAACAGGGGCGGGCCGACGGGGCAGTAGATGGCGTCCGGGTCATCCAGCTGGGCCAGCATGTGGCGGATGTCGCCGGCGGCGATCTCGTGGGTCTCGCAGGCGCTGTAGCAGTTGAGCAGGCGGGTGTTGGGCAAGGCGGCGACGGCGCGGCGGGCCAGGTCGGTGGAGACGACCTCGCCGTTGAGCCAGAGCGTGCGCAGGTGCGGCAGGCGGTCGGCGAGCTGGTGCGGGTGCGGATGGCGGGCGAGCACGGTGGCCAGCAGGGTCGGGGTCATGAGGGTCTCGGAGATGCGCCGGGCGGCGAGCAGGTCGACCAGGGCGACGGGGTCGTAGCTGGCGTGGTCGGGCACGGCGACGACGGTGGCGCCGCGCAGCAGCGGGCGCAGCATCTCCCAGATGAAGAAGACGTTGCAGGCGACGCGGTCGCCGGGGTGCAGGTCGGAGACGCGGAAGCGCAGGTCGTAGGACAGCACGGGCGCGCGGTGCGGGTTGGCGATGCCCTTGGGGGTGCCGGTGGTGCCGGACGAGTACGAGACAAAGGCCAGCCGGTCGAGGTCGCTGTCGCTGTGGCTGTCACTGCCATTGACATCGTCATGGCCGTCTGTGCTGTGCTGGTGGTCGTCGTCGTCGTCGTCGTCGTCTTCTGTGCCATGCTCGTTCTCTGCATCAACATTTCCATTTGGCGTGCGCACGCGAGTGTCGTCTCTGCCGTGCTCGTCGATGATCAGCAGCGGAACGCCGGGCGGGATCTTGGCGGCATCGGAGCGGTCGGTGATGACGACGGCGGGGCGGGCATCGTCAAGGACATCCGCCAGCAGGCCCGGCGGATAGGCGCGCTCGAGGACCAGAAAGGCGCCGCCGGCACGCAGGGCGGCCAGGCAGGCGACGACGTAGGCGGCGCTGCGGGGCAGCAGCACGCCGACGAGCCCGTCGCGGGCGACGCCGTGGCGGGCGCGCAGGCGGCGGGCGAGGCGGGCTACGCGGCGGTCGAGCTGGGCGTACGAGTAGCGGACACGGTCATCCTCGAGGGCCACGGCGTCGGGGGAGGCGCGGACCTGGCGCGCGAAGAGGCCGACAAGGTCGAGCGAGGGATCCAGGACGTGCATGCTGAGAGATCGACCGCGAGCCGTGCAGAGACAGTAACTTCCCTCTGATGTGTATGAACTGGGGGGGCAGATGATGCTGTATCTGGTATATCTGTCCTATCACAGGAATATCCAATAGTCGAGTGTAGGATGCAGCAGTGTGTGTATCTAGCGGTTATGAAGTTGATCTGCTAGATCAACGAGGAAAAGAGTGTCGATGGATTGACGGATGGCCAGCCCATTGACTGAAAAAAAAATATAAAATTAAACAGGAATATAAGAATAACGTTTAAGGATAAGAATAAGCATAAGGGTATGCAAGGTTGCCGTGTCGTGCGACAGCATGCCTGGTTGGGAAACGAGAAGAATCAAGAACATTCCACGCTAGCAACGTAAACATGTGAAATTGCACCGGAGAAAGTGCGATAATCCGTCGTGTTTGGTCAATCCGAACCAGTCGCGTGGTCTAGTGGTTATGATTTGTCGTTCACAGTTGCGCGCGCGCGCGTTAAGCGTGTTCCGACAAGGTCCCCGGTTCGACCCCGGGCGCGACTATTGTTTTTTTGGATGTTTCTCCAAGAAACATCGTGTAAACATACATGGTAGTGTTCATTCGACGGCTATCAGATGCACCGAGACAGAAAAGAAGAAGAAGAAGAAACGCATACAGCTATATACAAGCGCGATATCAGTACACCGGCCGGCCCTCGTCCCACGTCTTCAGCTCCCGCTTGCTCTCGCCCGCCCCGTTCGCCCCCTGCACTCGACCCGTCGTCGGAGGAGAGAGAGGAAGGGGAGACGAGAGAGGAGGCGACCGAGACGCCGGAACCCCCCCGATCCACTCCCACACGCGCGACACATCGCCCCCGCGGCCCTCCCGCACCGACGCCCGCACGTTCGCGTTGCCCTCGACCACCGCCCGCACCCGCCGCCACAGCCGCTCGCGCCGCGCGCCCCGCAGCTCGTCGCGCAGGATGTCGTCGCGGAGCTGGCTCACCGAGATCCACGCCTCGCCCGCCTCGCCCTGCGCATGCCGCGCCGCCTGCGCCGCCAGCCGGTCCAGCGTCAGGCCCACCAAGCCCGGCACCCGCGCCGCCTCCGCCCGCCGTGCGGCCACCTGCGACCGCCCGGACCACGCCGCCGCCGCCACCAGCCCTAGAACGAGAAGAGGGAATCGATATGCGACGAGAGAGAGTCGGACGTGGCGGCGGACCGAGCAGGCGACCGAGAGGTGGGCGAGGCTGGTGCTCGAAACGTAAAGAACCGCCGGGGCGGATGATACGGGGGCTCTGTGGCTTCGTGGGCGCTGCTGTTAGTTTTTAGAATGCGCTTGTCAGATTCAACAGACGAAGACAAAAAAAAGGATTGAACAACAT
>FQSS02000616.1:17994-41542 GCA_900128795.2 Malbranchea cinnamomea
GCTAATGTCGTGTCAGTTTGCGATCAAGTTTCCGGATGGTGAAAACTCTCACCCCAGAACAAATGGATGACCCCCACGGGAGCTTGGATACTGATGTCGACGATGACAGATTACCCCGCCAATCCGCCTCTGGTCAACTCGATCACCACCAACGGCGGAAGGTGTCGGTTCAATCCGAACATCTACAGTTCGGGAAAAGTGTGCTTGTGAGTTGTCGTCTCCCAGCAGTGAAAGTAATGGGATGGTCGTCCAAACTGACATGTTGCTCCGCTCTAGGTCGATCTTGGGGTACGTCCGCGTGAGCATGTCGTGAAGGCGCGCAATGGCCGTGGGCACTGACGACCAACCGGTTGACATAATAGGACCTGGCGTGGCGAGAGCGGAGAGGAGTGGTCGTCTGCCCAGGGATTGGAGTCGGTGTTGATCTCAATCCAGAGTCTCTTGTCGCACAATCCCTATGAGAACGAACCTGGGTTCGAAATGGCGAGCACAAAAACTGATATTTCAAACATGGAAGCATATCGGGCCAAGGTGAGCTGCTCTTAGTCTCATAAAAAAAAATTGGGGTATTGATAGCGCATTAGATCCGCCATGAAACCATTCGCATCGCGGTTATTCAGCGCCTGGAGAATTTTCTGGGAATCAGCTCCGATGGGCAGATCGTCGCGGAAGAAGATGGCACCAATCTGGAGCAAGAAGACCGTCTCCAGCGGGAAGACTATCAAGCACCGTTCGAGCCGTTCCAGGATCTGTGCAAACGCCGCCTGTTGTGGTACTTTGAGTCGTACATGAACACGATCAAGACCGAAGGCGAGAAACATAAGCCCGGAACCAATTTCGCCATGATGCCATTTGAATTTCACGGCAACTCCATGGACGGCCGCTTCGACTACCCCAATCTCGAACGGCGCCTCATCTTCGTCAAGGAAGCCATCCTCAAGGAAACAGACCGCTGGGCCGCCCAAGGCCTCAAGGCCAAGGCCACCGATGCGGGAATCGCCGTCACGCTGCAGCGCCACTTTGAACAGATCGTGGAGGAATACAAGCTCAAGCAAAACTTCACCGTCGACCTGTCGCTGGAGAACGACAATCCCTTTGTGTGGATCCTCACCTACTTTGGCAAACCGATGACCCAGCTCGACGGCGGCATCTTCCGCATCAAGATCGCGCTCAGCCCGCGCTTCCCCGAGGAGCAGCCACGCGTCATTGTCCAGACCCCGCTGTTCCACCACCGCATCTCCAAGGACGGGATCCTGTGCTATTTCCCCCGCAAACCAGACGAGATGAAGTCGCACGTGGAAGCGATCCTGGAGTCGTTGGAGGAGGAGACCCCGCCGTACGATCCCCGTGCCACCGTGAACCCAGACGCGTCGAAGTTGCTCTGGGGCAGTCCCGAGGACAAGAAAAAGTATAACCGGTTGCTGAGGCGGTCTGTGCAGAGGAGCGTCGAGTGAGTGAGTCCTTGCAGAGCCTTTTCTTTCAGAGACAAAAAAAAAATACCCCCTCCTCCTCCTCTAACAAACAGACAGGGCGTGATGATGTCTCTCACGAGCTCCGCACCTTCGTCCCAGTGTCACGACACGCAAAAGTCGACTCGAGGTTGAAAGGATACAAAGCACGAGGTATTTCTTAATCTGGAGGCTGGATTTGGTTGGGCTTGGGGGATGGATGGTGTTGCAGCGCGTTCTGTTTTGCGTCGAACCACCTCCATCGCGTCATCCTCCCTCCAAGATCCGGTTTGGGGGAGTATGTCTGTATGGAAAGGCTGCGATGGAGAAGCTGCTGAAGAAGCATGCAGAGACGGGGATGTTGGGAAACCTCGAGTTCAGTTCCGCCGCTAACGCTAGTACTACGACCTACATAGATTAGTTAGGAATGAACATGGTCTGTTCATTTCCGGCACGTTGCCTCAGCACGTCCATACATTCGTACTAACCCAGCAATGATGCTAGACTGGAGAAATCCAAAAGGTCACTGCATTCCAGGGAGAACTTGCCCAGCGAGCCATTTGCCGCGCAGTGGTGAGGATGTCGTCTTATTTCGATATCTGTACATAGAACAGACCCGCAGAAGCGATCTGATAGCAGCGTTGGAGCATCCCGCTTCCGCTTGAGTACTATGTATATACCAAGCACACTACACATTACTTAATAGGGAGGCCAAGTGTGCGACCACTACTCCGTGCTTGGAGAATGGAAAAAACCTCAAACTCTCTTCCGTGCACTAATTCGTACCAATGCAGCAGCGGCACTGATGCGAGGGTGGTACGACCAGTAGTAATTGCAGTCTCCGCACAGGATCGCACTGAAGTGCGTCGGCTACGATGCCCTTGGATGGGCGTCACAGTTACACATGTTCAGGGGTTTGTCAGACGCCGTGAGAACATCACAGTCCCTCTTATGATAATCCGTTCTCCGTACACTACTCCGTACTCCATAGTGTATAGCGTAATTAGTATCGTAAGACATTCTTGTACGACACCGCGGGCAAATCCCTCAATGTTGGGGTGTTGAACGTTGGCCATCTCCTGTAAATTTTTTTTCCGTCAAGCGTCTGCAGGTAAGCGCTAGATAAATGTCGAGGCTGTTTTCCTCGTTTCTCCTATTACTCCAAGTACCGTACTATATACTACCTATTTCCTTCTTGTTCATCCGCAGAACCAGACCAGGAGATCCTCAGTTGCCTGCTACGCTGCTACGAGTTGCATTTCGCCTTCAGCCGACCTCAGAACCATGAGGGTCGCCGTCATCCCCGCCGTCTGCCTCCTCCTCCTCGCCACGGTCGGGTGGTCGCTTCCCACGCTCGACGATACTCTTAAAAGCGTGGCCGAATTCATGGACGATAGGGGCAAGGAATGCGGTGGTGCGTCGTCCATCCATTCACGTTTCCTTGACTTTCTCAGCCAGTGTCCCTGAACGTGTTTTCGACGACGTGTTCTGGCTTCTGTCTCACTCTGCGTACCATCCTATTAGGGCCGGGCGCTTCTTGCTCGTCGAGCAGTGACTGTTGCAAGGGCGTATGCGCCATGGTCTGTCTTTTGTAAGGTATGATTTTCTCCTTCCACTATTTTTTTTCTGCCTCGTATATGAGCTGACGGCACTGAGCCAGGGGATCCGAAGCGGAGAATCTCTTCACACATCGCGAGATCGGGTGTCACGGCGTGAATGTGTTGGAAATAATTGATATTAGTCCGAACAATGTATAATGTGACCTTTGCTCAATGAAGTTTTTTAAATTTTGAATTCAGCGCTGGACGAGCCCGCCTGAAGGGGTAGTAGTAGCATGCTGCTGCTGCTGCTGCTGCTGCTGCTGCTGCTGCTGCTGCTCGCTGGCCTCTCTACATGTTTCGCCCGCCTTTCGTCCTTTATGCCGTTGCGGTCTCGGGGTAGAAGAGATAGTAGTACGTCATCGCGACCAGATTCAGCGCGAAGAAGTAGAAGTACTTGAACCCGACGGCGGTCAGAGCCTGGGGCTTGAACTGCGTTGACGAGCAGCGCGGGATACGCCCAATCCTGTCAAGGAGGTAGAGCCCGATTATGATCGAGGGCGCTCTGCTGATGCCGATGATCATGAGAGAGGTCTGGTTACTGATGCCTAGGATCTCGTAGATACGAGGCCCGCAGCGGGAATTTCGCGTCAGGAAAATACCGGTACTAGAACTATCAGTCTTGTTTGTATTTGTGGATGTTGCGATGTTCACTTACTAGTGGATCACGTTGATCCCAGAAAGAGGCCCAAAGGCTTGAACGCCGCATCCCATGAGCAATCGTCGACGCACAAAGGCTTGATCACGATGGGCTTCCACGACACATCGCCGATGGCACGGTCTGCAACGATCACGTCGCGAATCTCGCGGATTCTAGCTCGATCTTGTTCGGATCTTCTCCACGGCTGAGTTGGGCAAGGACCTTGGTTGCCTCTTCCGGCCTGTCCTTGTCCATCAACCAACGCGGTGATTCGTACAGGACCCAGATGCCCACGACCAAGACGAGGCAATGCAAGCGGAAAGCGCCCTAACTTTGACCGTCAGTATTCTATGTGCACGTCCGTAACTAAAGGGGTCTGCGTCACGTCGTCGTCTTACATGAAAGGCAGAGGAAGGAAAAGAACAGCCGTATCCTAGCCACTGGGCAACCAAAAGGCCCTAGCTCAGCACCCACTGCAGCAATCCAGAGAGCGTTCCGCGCCACTTGGGCGCTGACAATTCTGAAGCGTACATGGGGACCGTGGCGGTTAGTATGCCGACAGCAACGCCCCCGATAAAGCGGCCGATAATGAGCATAACCATGTGCACAGCAGTGGCTTGGAGAATGCAGCCAACACACGGACGACAGCGCCCGTCAGAACCGTGTGCTTCCGTCCCAGCTTGTCAGCGAAAAGCATGTTGGGAATGATCCCCGCAATGGCACCGCCTTGGAACGCAGAGACTATTCCACCGGTGACGGTGTCGCTTGGGATTCGTGAAATATCCCTTGAAGGCAGCCAGCGAGATCGTTGAGGTGATGATACCGCTGTCAGATCCGAAAAAGGAAGCCTGCACGCACTTGGTTAGCAAGTATCCGTATGTAGACGGTACACAGTAGTACGTAATGATGTAGTAACAACGTCTATCGTGACTCGACCGAGCTTGACTTACCGGGTACAGCCAGAACGAGCGAGGAGATGCCCAAACCATCGATTCTGTGCTGCGTCGAGGTCCCGTCTCAACTTCTTCGAACTCGACAAAAAGATCAGCGAATTCCCAAAAGTCGCAATTCAGCGACCCGGACGAGAGCGAGAAGCACAGCGAAACACCCATGCTCTTATATCCGATGCAAAGAAATGTTTTCCGCGTCGACTCACGAGAAGCCGGAGCACAAGTCCAGGACAAAGAAGCACTAACCTGGATCGCATGGACATTCGGTTCAGAGCTATGATGTGATGCCAGGCGTTCCGTTTGGTCTTGACTGAAGTCTGCGAGATCGTCTTCGGGCTAATTGACCTTTGAACAACCCTCAGACATGCCGTTGAGAAGTTCAAATGACACTGCTTTTGTGCTGTTTTGCTCCAGATGGCCAGGATGTTGTCTACAATTGAGACACGGTCACTGTGATGTCGTATGAGATCAAGTGCTATTGTGAGTAGTAGTAGTAGTAGTAGTAGTAGTAGTAGTAGTAGTAGTAGTAGTAGTAGTAGTAGTAGTAGTAGTAGTAGTAGTAGTAGTAGTAGTAGTAGTAGTAGTTCTTTTCCCGCTGCACGATTGCTTCTTCCCAGCTTTGATGCGCATGTAGCTGAACTGAACCGACTCGGCATCAATCGTGGAGATCATACGCTGCGGATCCACGGCTTTCACAAGACAGTTGGCATTGACAGCGATGAGATATGATTCTTCTGCATTCAGTCAGAAGAGGTCGCGTATCGGGTGGTCGTATCAACCTCTCGAGACGATGCCAACTCAAAACGACTGTCGATTGATGCAGATCACCTTTGCTGGCACTCGGGGTATGTCGAGAGCGATGCTCAGAGGAGAACTTTTGGTGGCTTGAGGTCACATCTCTTCTCGCACCAGCGACACAATACTTCTGCGACATGGAAGCCCTGTACTCCAAAATCCTGGACTATATCATCGACACCCAGGAGCCCAACGGTTTCGTTCCGAACATGGCCCTCTACCAGCCGTGTGTGCGGTACATGGTTATATGAGGACCCAAGGAGCGGCAAGGAGGGTCTGATCGAGCACGGACTGGGCGAATTGTGGCCGCGACATCGCGTTTGGCAACCATCAGGCTAACATCGAGACCGCCGCCTATTACCGCTGTCTCCACAACGTTGCGATGATGGCCGGAGAGCTAGACGACCGGCAACGCTGTGTTGTATGAAAAATGGGCAGCTCGCATCTGCGAGGTATACAATCGACACCTGCTCGTCACGGACAAGGTCGAGCATTCTTACGCCATTTACACGTTCCTCGACAGGCCAGGAATCCGAGACCGTATCATGGTCGCTCAGGCAATGGCTCTTCGATTCGGCCTCGTCCCACTCGAATACCGTGCCGATATCATCCGCGCATTCCTTGGTGACGCAGCAGAGTCCGGCTACCGCATGCGCGCGTGCGAGATCGGGCTCAATATCTGTGGAACACGCTCGCCGAACCGGATGTGACCGTCCGGACATTGTCCTGGCGATGGTCCGTCAAGAGGAGCTTCCCAGCCACATGCGTTTCCTTCGCCGCGGAGGAGACAACGTTATCTGAATTCTGGCAGGATGCATGTCGATCAAAGTGTCACGACATGCTGGGGGCGATATACGAGTGGTTCTACGCTGCAGTCCTTGGGGGTGCAACCCATTGGCAACGCGTACAAGACGTGGACTCTGCGGCCGCCGCTGCCGAGCGAGTCTGATTTTGTCGAGGGTGAAGCGAAATGCCCGGACGCCGACAGGGACGGTCTGTACGCTGCTCCTACCAAATGATCGCATTGCATTGGAAATCAAAAGAAGGGGAGGTCATGAATCAAAGATAATGACTAGGCGTGAGGTATCGATATCCCCCAGGGAGCTAGAAGTTGTTGTTGCTTAGGCATGAGGAGGAATTGCCTCGCATCTCTTTGGGGAGTGGGTGGTGGGCGACCGATTCCAGCTGAAATGAAGAGACTAATGACTGGATGAAGCCAATTATGGGCCATTGTAATTCCACTGACCGCTGCAACGAGCAGACGGTAAGCAGATCAAGATGTAGATCGTGGTTGGAGAATGGGAGAAGTGAGGGAGAGATGTTGACCAGGTTAGCTAAAACTCATCTGCTGACGTAAGTGCTGTGCTGGGTCACCCCAAAATAAGCAGTGGTCCATGCGTCTCGCCACCAATAAGTTGTTACAACCGTTTTTAGCGCAGACTAAATTATTACTGGGCTTCTCAACACCGCAACGTACACAATGTCAACTCTTCCTCTTCACGCAGTTGCGCATGTCCCTACCGCGTCAGACACGGCGTCTTTTGGAGAATTGACGCTAAAAACTAACATGACGACTCGAAAAATAGAGCTGGGCTCCGTCCTCGTCGTGGGCGGCTGCGGTTTTCTGGGTTCGCACGTCGTCGACCAGCTGCTCAACTTTCCCTCAGAGGACCATTCTGGACATCACGAATCCAGCGGAAAAGATGCCTCTGGCAATCCCGACACAAAGTTTGCTTTCCCACCCCTCCGCGACCGGTTTCCGACATACGTAAACACCAAGGTCTCCGTTCTCGATCTGCGCACGGCCAACAACCGCGTCCCCGGCGTGGACTACTATGAGGCGGACGTCATGTCGCGCGAATCGCTGCTAGAGGTCTTCCGGAAAGTGAAGCCAGATGTGGTCATTGACACAGTGTCGCCGTCCATGCTGGAGGAAAATAAGGAGGTCCTGTACAAGGTCAATGTAGAAGGGACGAGGAATCTGCTCGAGGTCGCGGGTTCCGATCAATGGGGCGGAAAGTGCAGGGCGTTCGTCTACACGAGCAGTTCGTCCGTGGTGCATGATAGCAGCAGTGATCTGATACACGTAGATGAGCGGTGGCCGCTGATCACGGGGAAGCTGCAGGCCGAATACTACTCTGAGACGAAGGTACCTACGTCCCGTTTTCTCCCCCATTTTCTCAGATTTGCCTGCTCCTCGCGTCGGGGATCTCACATGAGCAAGCTGATATCCCTGTGTGTTCTCTGTGCAGGCACTGGCCGAGCAGATCGTCCTCGACTACAACGACAAATCCCCAACGGGCATGCTCACGACCGCCATACGCCCTGCCGGCATCTACGGCGAACACGACGCCGCCCCCATGCTCAAGATGGTCGAGCACGCCCTGCACGCCTCACGGCGTGTGCTCTGCCTCCAACTCGGTGATAACAACAATCTCTTTGACTTCACATATGTTGGAAACGTGGCATACGCGCATATGCTGGCCGCGGAGCTGCTCATCGCAACGCACAAGCGCGTGGAGGCCGGTCTTGCGCGGCCCCTCGACTTTGAGCGCGTCGACGGCGAAGCCTTCAACGTCACAAATGACAGCCCCATCTACTTCTGGGACATGGCACGCGCGATCTGGGCACTCATGGGCCGGGTTGTCGAGCCTCAGGACGTCTGGGAATTGCCCCAGAGCGTGCTGACCGTTGTCGGCGCGATAGTAGAGGGCGTGTTTGGCATCTTTGGGAAACGTCCCAGGCTCACAAGGCGCGAGGTGAGATACTCGTGCATGACGAGGTACTTTTCGTGTGAGAAGGCGAAGAGGAGGCTTGGGTATCGTCCTGTTGTGCCGCTGGATGAAGGGGTGAGGAGGTCGGTTGGGTATTACATACAGCGGCATCAGGGTGTGTCAGCGAAGAACGCGTTGTAGGTGGGTTTATAGATCGTCTCGTCGACTGGAGACCTGGTCATAAAGTTACGGCCTCCCAGTTGGAGGCAACAGATGAAACGCATTTGGGCCGTTCAAAATGCGCAGGACTGCGATCTTTACTCTTGTGGGTGTAGCATGTCTCGCGCGGAACCAAGACGATTTTCGAGCCACCTGTCCTTGCACAAGCAGCTGCGACGCAACTCGGCAGACTATATGCTAACATTACGTTCTGTTTCCCCCAGTGTGGTCTCTCCTCGTCCTCCACATCAGTCAGAAAACTTTGCTGAAGGACTTCAGATCGCCTTAACTTGCAGGAAAGGTGGGTAAATGAGCATCAACGTGTTCGAAGTTTGGCCATTAGAAAAGAATGTCTGTCTTCTTCCCAAGGTCTACAGACTTTGTTGCGTTGCGCAACATCAGTTGCTCCAAACTAGCATGCCGGATTTGGAAATGGTTCCGTTTTGCTGAATGGCAGGAAATATCACGCAACAAGACAATGGTGGATGGAACAGGGTGAGACCGAGGATGCTTTTGATGGTCTCACTTCTGCTGTATCTACTCTAGATATGAGACACCGAGGAGACTCCAAAGAAGACGGATGATCCTTACTGCCGGGGAAGAGAGCTGCGAAGACAAACAAGACAGTAAGAGACAAACCGAAGTTCTGTCATATCCGAGGTCAAAAAGATCCACGAGGAAAAGGATATGTAGATATCTGTTAGTGGACCTCGGATTGGAATGCATGTCCGCAGCCAACGTTATCAAGGAGGGGAGGAAAAGGTGTGAGGTTGTATATATATACTGTTATGACGGTATCTACAAAATTTCCAAAATTTTTGTGATAATCTGCGAGACACCGTCCAGAAACACGGGTGGGTGATTTGATTCTCAGCATTTTATATTTTTCCGCCAACACGACGATACCACATCCCTGTCCCTGAATCGCCCCTCGAGCACGTAGGTGGGCCATCTGGGACGGAGTGACTGTGACTTTGCCAAACTCCATCTCAAAGGAGCCCGCAATCTCGTGCCACCCGACAGGCTGGGCGGTAAGGTTGACCACTCTGTTGAGTTTGCCATTGTCGATGCCGGTAATTCTTGACAACGCCCCCCGTTAGCGGACTACTCTGGCAACAGTTCGCGGATCGTTCATTATAGCAGTATAGTGTAGTACCTATAAGCCTGCCGCTCTCCCTTTGGACCGTAATTATCGTGGTTCGCGATGAGCAGAAACTGGCGGTCCGGCTCCTCATGGATGTACGACCAGGTATTGATGGCATAGTTGAATGCTTCCGCAGACATGAAGGTCAGAGACATCTCACCGTCGTGGCCTCTCTGTCGCTTGGGATATCTCTTTAATACCGGTTGTTTGTCGCGAGAGACGGAAGAGACAGATATTTGCACGTCCTCTTTGTTGGAAGTGTATCTCGAGGTTCAATGCTCGAAGATCCCCTAGACCTCACCACGTTCAATGGGTGGTAGATTGCTGCATGGTGATGCTCCTCAGCGGGACTCGATGTCCATGACGCGACCGACCAGCGTATCCAACACAAAAGAAAGCGCGGCAAACGCCGCAGCAACCAGCAGCACAACATGCATCTTCAGGCCCCGAAACGGCGGTGGTAGTTCTGTGGTAAGAGAAGCGGTCCATCTTCTCCGTCACGAAAGCAAAGTAACTCAGCCTTATATACGACGTGATATTTGGTCCCGTCCGTAAGGATGGCGATCTACACTGTCGTTGTTTCGACTGCGCGGATGGGGGACTATCGTGATGCAACTCTCCCCTGGCCCCATGCAACAGCAGCCAGGGGAGGGGTTGGAGCCAGGGTTGGAGCAGAGATGAACCAAACAACTGACAGAATCAGAGAGCAGCAAGTGCATTTTCCAAGGACCACTGGTTGCCATCTTGACGCCAGGGAGCAAGGCATCTCGAATCAGTCGAAGATGTTCCATCCATGGCCGAACGAAGGATTACATCAAAGGGCCGTGGCTTGAGCCTGGAGATTTTTTCACTTTGGTGGCGGTCCAAGGCCGAGCCTCCTACTCAAACACGCGGGGCGGCCTTGGCATCAGGCCGTCGATCAGAGATCTTCGTAGCCGTTACCGAGTGGCTATCAGATGAAAGTGGTGAAGGAACGAGTATCTCACCATGAGAATGAAAGAAAGAAAGAAAGCGTCTCTTGTCTTCACTGTGTAGAACGACACATCGATGTAGAAGTGAAAGACGAGACGGCTTGAACTTACTATCAGGAAGGAGGTATGGGTGTACCATACTAGTTTTGCCCGTCACCTTTCTCTCTCTTCCTGTTGGAATGCCTAGCAGTAGTCAACTAGTGCTGAATACATGCGGAGAGTAGGGTCTTTAAGCCCAGGAATAGTGTCTGCAACTTCATGATCAGGATAGGCTCGTCTCAAGTCAGGATTGGAGTTCTTCAGAACTTCTCAGTCAGCTTGAGATGGAAGATGGGAGAAGCCCCGTGGAGACTCGACCTCGACGGGGCCCCTCTCCAGTCGAGCTAGCTGTACGATTTCGACGCATGCACGGTGGTGCTGCCCGCCATGAGTCTCTGACCACGGCACCCCGGACTTTTTCGAGACGGTGGTGTGCCCTTACGGAGAGGTTCTATTGGGAGCAGAGAAGCCCGCTCATCTTGTTGACAGGCGCAAGGCTTGATGTTGAGGAGAGCCATGGTCTCTCTCTCGAAGGGGATATGTATGTACAATCCGACCAGATTCAACGATCAGTGCTGAGTCGGCGTGGACCCGGGATCTCGCGGGTCCTTCATGTTACGCAACAGAGTCAGTAAGGTAATGTCGAGAGAGATGATCTGCTGATCAGGATTGAGGGTGTCGTGACGTCGTGTGTAGAAAGATCTCGAAGACCCGCGTCTGTTTGGAGGTTGTGTCACAGACGAACTTTTTTATTTTCGTCTTCAACTCCGACTGCGGGCTTCAGATGGTAAGACGGCAGGTGCATATAATTTGACAAGGCATGCATACTCGAGACCGATCACTCCATTCATGGCCTCCCCTAGCTTCATAGGTGATTTTTTTTTTTTTTTTTGAGACACTGTCGATCATTGCAGGGAAAAGGGAATGGGGAGGAAAAGGTGCCAAGACATCCACATCCGCTCCCATCAACCCATCAGGTTCAAACTCGTTATTCGTGTAACGAGGAAGACACATCCTCTCTAGTATGCTGCCTTTGCAAGGGTCACCCGCTGGAGGAAAACAGTTCCCATGGCCGAGTTCATGGTGCAGGGGAGGCTCAGGAACAAGACCTGATGTCGTCTCCTCCGCATTCACCGTGCCGGCCACTGTGTGTCAAGAGGCATAAAGCCAGCAGGAATCTGGTGGATAGTGTGCGTCTGGGTGGTGATCTTCGTCCTCCGTCGCAGGTGTGAAGGGATCTGAAGCCGTGTGATGCTCGCACCAGGCAATGGTTTCACGGCTCTTTTGGGTCTTCTCACGGTGACACTTCCCCTCACCCCGACTTCCGCTCTGACTTGTTCTCCGCGTCGGTGTCTGTTTTCTGTGTTGGTCAGCCACGAGCCGCCAGCTCTTTTTCTCTCTCTCACAGAGTGACCATCAAAAAGTGTCTCTCTAAAAAAATAAATCTCTGTGTGGTGGAGTATGTAGTAAAAGGTGCGTGCTGCGTGGGTGAACTGATCGGAGCGGTTCTCGTTTTCTCTGAAGCGGACGGCCGCGCGTGGTAATTACCAGCCTGATACGGCACTAGGCGCGGGCCGAGACGTGCCGACGCGCAAAAACGCTCTTAGGTAAGCAGTGTAACTTACAGCCCAACGTCATGCCACGTATCGCCGCGCCGGCGAAGGCTAAAAACCTCCACGCGAGAGAGAGAGCCACTTAGTAAGAGAGGAGAGCAAGTGAGAGAGAGAGTTCGCCAACGACAGCGCACCTCCCCGGCCCCGTCCCCGACTTGCTGCATCTTTGCCGCTTCGTCTCTCTGTCTTTTCCAGCTATTTTCCTTTCTCCCTGCCCCCCTCTCCCGTGCGGTTTTCTTCTTGTTCGGCTTCGACCATGCTCATGTTCCTCTAGCCTGCGTGGGCGTTGGCGTTCCACACCACACCCCCCCGGTCGCGTTGAGTTCAAACTGACTACATTACGACACGACTAAGTTAGTACGAATAGCCAGCCTGCTTCGGACACTGCTTTGGTAGTCTCCCAACTGATCGTGAAGAGAGACGTCATCGGGTCTTCTCTGCCCTTCCGTTACTTCACGGTCGATCAATCGATCAAATCCATCAGTCCATCAGTCAATCAGTCCCCAGAGCTGCTCGTTGGTGGTGAGTGCCCTGGAAGATTCCCGCCCATCGCTCTGCTTGGCTGTTTCGGCCGCAATTCGTGAAAGTTTACTTACCCATTCCCCGACACCACAGGAGATCGCGGACCGGAATCGCTCGCGGCTGAATTCGCCTGATCCAGTTTCACCTACCTTTCTTCCTCGCCCCCAAACCCTCCCCGGCTGACGATCCGTCAAACACCCGGCCCATTTTTTTTTTTGGTCGTTTCTCTCTCCTCCTCCTCCTCCTCCTCCTTCTTCTCTTCCTCCGATCGGACGGTCTGGCTGCTGGTGCTGCTGCTTCTGCTCTGAGATAGATATGGACGCTTGATGGTGACAACCCAGGCTATCGCGTTGGTCCGGGCACCGCTCTGCCTGGCAGACGGACCTGCTGGTCTGCTGTAAATCCCTAGCGTCTCGTAACTGGCCGATCCAAGGAGCTGGAAGACGTCTTCCTTCGTCTTGATCCTTTCCTTCCATCTCGCCCGCAAGGATTCAAAAGTAAAGAGAAGAAGAAGAAGAAGAAGAAGTCGAGAACGCAAAAGAACAGACACTCCTCGGGACCGTCGGTCACGTCGCCATGGCTGACACCGGGAAAGATGTGTCGAGCACCCCTCAAGGGTGCCTCGAGCCTCCTGCCGTCGCCTCCCTCAGACGGGAGGCTCGTCTGTCGAGCCCTTCCTCCCCGGGCCCAGCGCCAATGCAGCGGACGTTGAGTGAGGATATCAGAGAGGAATGCGAGGATTTACAAGAAGCTGCGGAGCAGACGCTCAATGTGGTGATGGACCTGAACATGGACGGACGGATCAACTGGGTCAGCCCGTCGTGGAAGGAGGTGATTGGAACGAACCCAGCAGACGCAGAGGGCCAGTTGATCGGTGATCTCATCCTCGACAACAAAACGGCGTTCCAGGATGCCGTCGAGAGCTTGAGGCGCGACGATTCGAGGAGTCAGATCGTGCGATTTGCCGTGCAGATCGGACCTGATTCGGTGTTCTGGCGCGAACCCCCGAAGCCGTCGTCGTTGGAAGGGCCAGAGGAGCGGAGCGAGACTGCAGGGGAGTCGGCGTTTAATGAGGATGAAAACGTGCTCAACCTGGAAGGCCAGGGCATCATGGTGTACGAGCAGGCAGAGGCCGGCGGCGGACATGTAAGTTTTCTGTCTAGAGCTCTCCGCGCATGCCGTCCAGCAAAGTGATGACTGACAAGCAAACCGCGTGTGACAGACAATGTGGATGCTGCGTCCGTCAACTCGGCCACGAGAAGTCACCATCGGTCTCCCCCCTTTGCTCGTCGAGTCGCTGGGGGTTGGCGCCGAGATGTTGGCAAACTATCTGACCGTCCTTGCCGACGTGGGCATCAGTGATCCCGCCCATCACCCTCCCCCGATGCCCATCCTGTGCCGCATCTGTGAACGACAGATCACGCCATGGTGGTTCGAGAAGCACTCGGAACTCTGCCTCCAGGAGCATCGAGCGGAGATGGACGTCCAGATTGCCCAAGACAACCTGAATGAGCATCGTCATGCGATCGTGAAGGTCCTCGACGCCCTGGAGGCCCGGAAGGGTCGGCCGGGTGCACCCGGTGAGAACCTGGTTCCGCCGCCAGAGTACAAAGGTCTGCCCATCGGGCCGCCTCAGACGGCTTCGTCGTCAGGGCCGGCTTCTGGTACCTCATCCTCGTCCGGCACTCCGCCACGGTCCCGAGACCCTTCAACGTCGGGCCAGGGCCACGGACGAGGTCGTTCCTTTGCCGTCCGGAGACCTCTTTCCCGCATCGTGGAGTTGATTCTCGATCTCTGCGATACCGCCCTCGAGATCAACACTCCCGCACTCAAGGCATCCCGCACCGATGCCGGGGATGAAGTGAGAACCCAGTCGCCGCAGTCGGAGTCCAGGATTGCTCAGGTCTTGCAGTGGCAGTCTCCAAGCAGCAATACTCTCGATCAGGAGCAAGGGCTGGCTGCTCTGGCTGCCGACACGGAGCAAGTTGCACGTGCCAAGGTCGACGCGGTTTTCCGCCATCGCAAGATTATCGAATATGCAGAGCGCATCCGCATCGAATTTGCCGTCATGGTGGAGGAATGTATCTCTGCCGCGCTGGAGAAAGCTGAACGTCTCGCTGCGGGAGACTTTGATTCCTCCAGCTCATCATCATATTCTTCTTCGTCCACCTGCGACCAGTATCAGTCTGAACGCACTTCACAGAGCCAGTCTCAGAGGCCTGATGAACAGGAGGTGGTGACGCTCCCGATCCCCGGTCCGTCGTCGCGCGTCTCCTCTGAGCCGTGTCACGCACCTTCTTCCACTTCTTCTCAGTCCGAGAGAAACCCGCCGTCTGTGGCAGTTTCCACCCGATCCAATAGCCCCATGGAGTGTCCTACACCCCGTTCACACAGGAGCCTCGGTGGGGTTCTGAGCCAGTCCTTCCTGTCGAAACGCGGCTCACTCTTGGCGGAGAGTGATACGGTTGAGAGCGACAGCAGTGCCCCGTCGTCTTCCGTCACTGGAACTGCTCGTACGGAATCACCCCTGTCTGAGCGAGGTCCCAGTCGGACAACTAGCATGAAAGACGGACAACGGCGGAGCCTTGTTCTGCCCGGGATATCACCGTCGCCTCGACGAGATTCTCCAGGTCGGAACCCTCCTCATTCTCCCTTACGGCTGTCCAAGCCACGTCTGTCCACTGGGGAGAGCCTTCCATCCCCGACGACGTCTCCCCTTCTCATCGCCTCGGAGCTCGCACCTCCAAACTATACCCCTATCTACCCACAGCCCCATCACCGTCATCATCATCGGAGGCAGTCTTCAACGACTTCCCCCGATTTCGTCGGCAAGGGCCCAATCTCACCGCATCTGTCTTCTGTGAGCCAACCACCCCCGCGGGCTGTTGCTCCTTCAATCAAGGATTTCGAGATCATCAAGCCGATTAGCAAGGGTGCTTTTGGGAGCGTGTACCTGTCGAAGAAGAAGTCCACCGGAGAGTATTTTGCCATCAAGGTTTTGAAGAAGGCGGACATGGTGGCAAAGAATCAAGTTACGAACGTGAAGGCTGAACGAGCCATCATGATGTGGCAAGGGGAGAGTGACTTTGTCGCAAAGTTGTACTGGACCTTTTCGAGCAAGGACTATCTCTACCTGGTCATGGAGTACCTCAATGGTGGTGACTGTGCCTCTTTGGTCAAGGTTCTCGGCGGATTGCCAGAGGACTGGGCCAAGAAGTACATCGCGGAGGTCGTCCTGGGCGTGGAGCATCTCCACGAACGAGGAATCGTACACCGCGATCTCAAACCCGACAACCTGCTCATCGACCAGAAGGGTCACCTGAAGCTAACCGACTTTGGACTTTCTCGCATGGGGCTGGTCGGTCGACAGAAACGAATTCAGAAGAGCCCCAACGATTCCGCGCCGGATTTGTTGAAACAGGGGCCGTTTGCCGCACGTTCAACTTCCGTCACGTCTTCTCAATCTGCATCGTTTGAGATGCCGACAGCCCAATCACCCAACTCCACGCCACTGATCACACCAGAGGTTTCCAGTCTCACGCAGCCATCATACTTTAGTTTGAACAAGGAACTTCCGCTCGGCCGGGAGCCATCACGACGCGCTTCGGGTCATCGGAGCGATAGTGCCAGCAGCGATACCCTGAATGCTGTGTTCCGCACGTTTTCGCTCAACGACAGTAGTGAGAGCCCTCCTATATCGTACCAGCAGTCCCACCAACAGCAACACCCCGCTGGCCTGTCGGCGGATGAAGAACCACAGAGCGAAGGGAGCGAGTCTCCGTATCTCTTTCCCGTGCACCAATATTCTGCGAGTCACTCCTTGCCGACGCACCATGGTACTCCACCAGCGCAGTCAATGGTGCCCCCAGCGATGGCATTATTCGATCCCGCCGATCAGAACAGACGCTTCGTTGGCACTCCCGATTATTTGGCTCCCGAGACCATCACTGGCTCAGTGCAGGACGAAATGTGCGATTGGTGGTCTCTTGGATGCATCCTTTTTGAGTTCGTTTACGGATATCCTCCGTTCAACGCAGACACGCCGGATGAAGTGTTTCAGAACATCTTGAATCGGCGAATCAATTGGCCCGACGAAGCCGACGACATTGTCTCGCCAGAATGCAAGGATCTCATGAACAAGCTCATGACTACCGACCCTCAGGAGAGACTGGGATCGAATGCGTCTGACAAATTTGCCAGTGGAGGGGAAGAAATCCGGAGCCATCCGTGGTTTGCAGACATCAACTGGGACACCTTACTTGAAGACGAGCCGCAGTTTGTGCCAGCGCCCGAGAATCCGGAAGATACGGAATATTTCGACGCTCGAGGCGCAACCCTGCAGTCCTTTGTGGACGAAATGGAAGACCAGTTGTCTCCTCCGGCGGCGTCCGGTACCCAGTACACGGACCGGCCTCACGATGCGTTGTTCAAGGTCAAGACGCAGCAAACGAGTACCAGCACGAAACGGGGATTCATGCCACTTCATATACCTCCTCATGTTCGTGATAATCGGAGCCGTAGACTCAGCGAGCCTACAGCGGCAGACGACTTTGGCAACTTCAGCTTCAAAAACCTTCCGATTTTGGAGAGAGCCAACAAGGACGTGATACAGAAATTAAAACAAGAAGCAATGTTGGCTCAGCAGCGGCCAGTTCCTCCAAACAATCCCGCCACCCCCGCCGGTGCCAACTCTGGACCGTCTTTGGAGGGAAGTCCGATGCTACCGATACCGCTACAGAGAGCCATGTCCACCACCAAAGCCGTCAACCGTCCTGCGTCCCCCTCGCAGCTCATGACTGCCACCTCGTCATCCCCAAGTCGTGCTTCTCAGCCGTCTTCTCCGCTTTTGGTGCAGTTCAGCACTGGAAGTCAACATCAAGAGCGGAGAAAGACATCTGGTTCATCGGCAACATTCTCGCCACAGTCGAGCAATTCCGCACAGACGAGCGCCGCATTTGAACCGCCTAGATTATCGACGAACATCAAGATGTCATCGTCGTCTGTTGCGTCGTCTCCGATCAAACATGGGAAGATTCCACTACCTTCTCCCGACCAGCCTGCATCACTGAGTCGTCAGACGAGCGCGCCGGCTTCTCGGGCGAGATCACGCACGATTGGGTCGCAAGATAGCGATTTATCTGTGTCCAGGGAGCCATTTATCCCGGGCCACCATAAACGGAGAAGTCAGTTATTCGACATTTCGCCTTCGTCCTCTGACAACGAAGACCCCCGCACAAAGGCTCTGCTCAAAGTACAGAGACGGAGACAGAGCACACGAAGACTGTCACACATCAACATTGGCGAAGGCCCGTTTCACCGTCCATTAGACGTTCTGATTTGCGAAGATCACCCCGTCTCAAGGCTGGTGTTAGAAAGGCTCTTTGAGAAGCTTCGGTGTCGGACCATCACTGCCGTGAACGGATCAGAGGCGATGAGATACGCATTGAGTGAGATTCAGTTTGACATCATCCTCACTGAGTTCAAGCTCCCACAAATCAATGGGGCCGACGTTGCGCGAATGATTCGGGACACCAGAAGTGTCAATACCCATACTCCTATTGTCGCCGTCACCGGATACCTCTCTGACCTGCCTGAAACGCACCACTTTGATTATCTTATTGAGAAGCCTCCGACGTTGTCGAAGCTGACGGAAGTGCTGTGTAAATTCTGTCAGTGGAAACCGCCGCCGAAAGATGACGTCTTGGCACAGCCTCCGCCTCTTCATCCTCCTCCTCATCTTCCGCCTCTGCGAATGCACCTACCTCCGTTCCGCCAGATGTCCTCGCGTGTCGAGGACAGTCCCAGCTCCGTGGCTTCGAGTTTTGCTGCTCTGCCTACCAGTTCATATCGAGGGTCTAGTCGTGCAGACTCCGTCGGAAGCAGTTACTTTGGTGACATTGAACCTGTCAAAAGCGAAGACGCCCGTCCGCCCACAGAGGAGTGGAAAGGCACCACCGGAAGTGCTGGTGGTGGACTGGGCATTTCCGAGACCTCAGTGTCTCGTCCGATGCAAGCGACCTCTATCACGGCAACATCTCAGCGGTCTGGCCTGGCTACTCCACGTAGGTCCGTTTCAATTGATAGCCTGCGTGCAAAGCACGAGTCGATGGAGAGGAAACGGCTTGAGGGTGCCGAGTCGGGTGATGATGAAGATGATGAGCTTGGTCATACACTTGTCCGCAATAGGAGCCCGCAGATTTTGGCGCCGAAGGGGCGGCGGTCGTCGTCGAAACTTGGCACAGAGATGATGCGCACCAACAGTCATGGAAGTATTGTCAGCTTCACAGAAGGCTGTATGAGGTGTTCGGGGACGGCGACTAGTGATCCGGTTGAAACCAAGACTACCGCTTCTGTGACGACCGAGGCAGCTGGCATTACGTCAACAGCGGCAGAGTATCTGCCGGAAGCACTGGAGCGAGTTCATATTAGTGATGAGGGGCTGGAGGCTTTACCGGAGGTTCCTGAGAAAGAGGAGTCGTGTTCTCCTGCTGTCTCACCCAGCCCAAAGCTAATAGCGGAGAACCAGGGAGAAGCACCGGCGGGTGGTGAAAACACAGAACCCTCCGCTCCGCCAACCGACTCGACACAGGCGCCGACCATGTTCCCATCTAAAGAGCCCAAGGATACAGCGGAAAACGAGAGCCAAACACCCCCTGAAACAACCCCCAGTCAGCCTGTTGCAACGCTTAGCCCACATCTAAACGCGATTGAAGATGCGGCAACGGATACAGAAGTCACACCGCGTCCAACTCTAACTCCTGACCCTGGTAGTAGTGCCACCGTCGTTCCACAAACGAGTTTAGATGATCAATCAGAGCAGACACCGCGGGCGTCTGATAGAGATAGATCCGAGAGAAGGGCGCACATCCTGCGATGGATGCATGGATAACACGCACCGCTGATGAAGTGTCTACCACCCCCACCTTCGAGTTTGAATAGTTGTCGTTCATTTAGTTTTTCTATTTTTTCTTTTTATATTTCCCTCGAAGGTGTGTATTGTCACATTTTTTTTTTTGAATTTGAGCGTTCAAAGCTCAGGGCGTCCGGCTTTTTTTGATCTACTCGACATCTGTAACCAACTCCATCTGTGCCATCAGCATGTCTTGTCCTCTCAGAGGAATTTTTTTTTTTTATTTTTCTTCCCTTGCCACGAATTCCTTTCCCGTGTTACTCCCATCCAGCTCAGTATATATCCATCCCACCCTCCCGATCCCTTTATTTGGAGTCCACCGTCCAATCTCACTTCATGCCCTCATCACCCACGTTCTTACCCTCCGATTTCATATCATGTCCGCTCCTTTCTCTTTCTTTTTTCTTACTCTATGTCTCGCAATTTGCGCGGAGTTAGTCGGTCAAAGGTCCAACTGTAGTCTTGTCATCGTCATTTTTTGTTGCTCTCTTCCCTTCCGATCTGTTTTTCTCACCTGGTTTTTTTTTTGTCTCTGCGCTGTTTTGACTTAGTCGTCGCTGTTCCCTCCCCATGTGAAAAGAAATAAGAATTCCAGGTCAAAATGCCAAACAGCCATGGAAGTCTCTTGAAAAACGGGGGAAAATACAGTCGGGACAATTGTGTGGAAAACCGGAATCGAAAATTCGGGGAGTATAGGATATTGGATGGAAATGGCGCCAGTGGGATGATGGGATGGGGTTCTCTCTTTGATATTGTCGTTCATTTCTTTTCTTTTACCATGTTATTTTCGCTTTTCGATTTTGTGTCTATTTTTCTTATCTTCCTGGTTCAGTAAAATGAGACGAAACAATTTTCAAATATTCTACTACTACTATGTCTAATCTTGCCATATCTTCTCACCTGATGTCATGGTCCTTGACCATGATGAAGATTAGTTGACTCGTTTCTAGTAACTAGTTCTTCTCTTCCCGACTGTGCTGTAAACTCCTCGACAGAGGTCCCGGAAACGCTCACTCGCTGCCCTACTCAATTCGGCTCTCGCATGAAAAATACTCTTCGGCCGCGGTCTCGGGATCTGCACTACTCATTCATTGGTATCGACTTTTCGAGTAGGCTACATCGCTTCATGTCGTTCTCCGGTACATCGCCGACAACCCATAGTGATAGAGAAATCCTCTCTCCTCCCACATCTTCAACGTCAGAAGATATAGCAACAGTAACCTGGATGGAGTATAGATTGAAGAAGTTTATTACCCGGCGTGCAGGGACGATGCATATCTCTCTCGTATTTCTAGAGACTTTTCGCAGCCCACAGGAGAAAAACATCATGATCTTAAGACCTAACCCAGCATATGGAAAAAAAAAGGTAAGAGAGCATCGTGAGAAACAAAAGCAAACCAGATCATGCATTATATATCCCGTTTCTCGTCGTTGAAAAAAGAAAAGCACCATGGCATCAAGAGCTCTTCCTTTTTTCTTACTCCTCGTCTTCCTCCTTCTCCTCCTTGTCGCCTCCCGTGGCGTCCTCGTCCTCCTCAAAGGTATTCGGAGGCACGGCATACAGACGAAGAACCGGCTTGTTGGGGTCCTTGACAAGGACGTACTTTCTCACCTTCTCGCCGTCCGCAGCCTGCTGCTGCTGCTGCTGCTGCTGCTGGTCGCCCTCCTCGGCACCGGCCTGCTCCGAAAGGCTACGGATGAGATCGACAATGGTGCGCACGATGCCCCATCCGTTGGCGATGTTCAGGTTCATCTGGGTGGCAAACTCGCGCGGCTTGAAGCCCAGCACGCCCAGGATGACGTGGGCGGCCGCAGAGCGCGGGTTCGCGCGCGAGACAAAGCCGAGCTTCATGATGTCGGCGCGGGCGAGGATGGCCTGGGTGGTCCAGCGCGCCAGCTTGCAGTTGTTGTTCTTCATCTCGGTCGCCAGCACGGCACCACGCTGCGAGGTGAGCTTCGCGCGCCAGTCCGGCGCACCGCCGGAGCCCTGGGCCTTGGAGTCGAACTCGTTGAGCGCCTTGAGCACGACGGTCTGGTCTTCGCCGGAGACGTTGTTCTTCAGCATCGCGTCGACTTCGGTGCGCACGACGATGTTGACGGGCTCCTCGTCCTTCTCCAGCGAGAGGTCGAAGCGCCGGTACCGGAAGCCCTTGGAGGCCAGCGGCTCGGTCTCCTCCTCGGCGTTGTAGAAGGGGTTGCTGTGGCTGAACTCGACTTTGTTGGTGTCGGACTCGACGACGGTCTGGAGGGCAAAGTTGTGGTTGATGATGGTGGCCTCGAGAGCGAGGGCGCCGGGCGAGTTGATCGCCTCGGCGGCGGCCTTGCCCGTGGCGGACTCGGGAACCTCCATGGGCGCATCCGCGGCGTTTTCATTGACGGTGACGAGATCGATGGAGGCGTTTTCCCGCTTGTCGAAGAAGATCTTGTTGCCCTGCTGCACGATGACGATATCCCACGAGTAGACGGAGCGAGGAGCGCACATGAGCATGGAGAGAATATCTGCGGTGGCAAAGACGTTGGCCTCATCCCGCTCGGCCAGCTCCTGGATGACGGGGTCGGACGACGTCGAGACGTTGTACGCAGCCCTGTCGAGCGAGAGCAGCTTGCGCTCGGTGTTCTTGACGGGTGCCTTGTCGTACGAGCGGTCGTAGTAGTACAGGAAACCGTAGTCATCCAGATCTTCCCCGTCGGGGGTCTCCAGGTTCAGCTTTGCAAGCCGGCCAAAGTCGATCTCTTCAAGCAGGTGCCACTCCGGCCGGATCGCAACCGAGCTATCTCTGTTGCGCTGCTGCTTATCGTAGTCTCTCCAGCCGAAGCGCCGGCCACCACGCCCACCGCGCGCGCGGGCATCGTAGTATCTGTCGCCCCCGGCCTGTCCGCGAGCCGCGCCCGCACGCTGCAGGCCAACGCGGCCACCGCGCTGGGCCACGCCGCGCTGGCCGCGACCGCGGAAGATGGTCCCACCACCACGGCCAAAGGCCCGAGGCTTGCCCGAGCTGCGCGTGTTGTCGACCACAGAAAAGGACGATTCGTCTTCCGCTACATGCACGGCGAAAAGGCTGCTCGTTCCGGCGCCATAGACTTGCTGGTCTGCTCACAGAGTCAGCACCACAATTCTTCTTGGCCGTCTCTCCGCTCAAGACCTAGAAGCCACCACACACACACACACACACACAAAAGAAAAAGGACTAACCTCTGTACGCCCGATTGTAAGCCTGTCTTCCCCGTCCATCGCGGTCCCTCTCAGCGCTCCAGTCGGCCATGCGGCCCAGCTTGTCGCCCTTGGAGAAGGGGGCATATGGCACGCCGTCGAGGGTGGTGCCGGTGGGGATTGGCGGACCCCACGAGTCCTCTGAGGGAAGAGCAGCGACGAGGTCTGCGATCGAGAGCGGCGCCATCGTGGTCAGATGTTTTTGTATTTTCTGCTGCTGCTCGAGGGTCGTCGTGGTTGTGTCTCGTTGCTTGCAATGCTGTCGTTGTTTGATTTTGGTTGATTTCTGTTCTTGGTGGGCGGGAAATCTTGGCGTCGCCTCTGGATTATGTAAGCGGTGTCCTCGAACGGCGCGGTAACGTAATTACACCTAGCATGTAACTATCGAATAAGTTATCGATTGCTATTGATACGATGTTGGCGAGTTCTAGTCGGAGAACCATATTTGCCAATGCGATGTGCTGAATCCTGGTGTACAGTGTACGAGAGCCAATGCTCGAGCTAGGGGTTCCAACTCCAAGAAATCTGCAAGTAGTAGCAGCAGTAGTGGTAGTAGTAGTAGTGCTAGTTACTTGTACATTCGAAAATGCATGCAAAGGTGCCGATGCTCACAAGGCAGTTTGGATATCCAAAAAAATAAAAATAAAATAAAAATAAAAAAAAAATAAAAAGTATGCGTATTAAACAGCCAACAAACAGCCGTAGAATGGTGGAAGAAGTAAAACGGAATCCAGAGCAATGCTGTACAGAGGGCAAAACGAGGAGATCCCCAGC
>FQSS02000157.1:0-22850 GCA_900128795.2 Malbranchea cinnamomea
GTAGGATCTCGTATGGCAAGAAGATGATTTGCCATATTTTCAACAAAAGCAGGCCTAGGAGGTAATCCTCGTTTTGCCAGACCTAGCACCCATTGGATAAGTAGGTCTTCTTCAGCTTCGGTCAATCGGTGTGAATTTGCGCGTAAGGTTGTACGTGAAGGACGGCCTTTCAATCGATAGGTAAGAGTGGAGCGGGGGACATCGTACAGCTTTGCTGCTTCGCGAATAGAGGAGATTTCTTTCTTTTTCAAGGCAGCAATTGCAAGCTCAATCCTCCCCTCTATTTCTAGAGAGTTTCTTTTATTTTTATTGCGAATTGGTGGCATTTCGACGCGTCAAAGTAGGTAGGTTGATAAATTTGCTACGCGTACAGAATTTGTGGCCCGCTCGGTCGGGTGGCCCGCTCGCCCGGGAATTACGTTAGTTAACTATGCCAATCATCGCTCTTAAAAGTTCTCTCCAGTCTCTCAACCTAGTAAGACCAAGGAGGTAGTACATACTGCAGTACCATAGTACTTGATGTTTACTCCAGGGACTAGGAAAGTTTCGTAATCGAACGAGTTACCAAAAAAAAGTTGTGATTTTCGGGTGCGTTTTCGAGTTACACTCTTTGCCCGCAGGCCAATGGTCTACAAGTACACACATGCTGCTACGGATCGAGAAAAGATGTCAGAGAACTCAGTATAGAAGAGAAAGAAAGAGAGAAAAAAAAATTAGTGTGCTGCTCCATTGCAAGCCCAGTTCGACGCGTCTGTCTCTGAATCGGTTGGAAGGTATTATGTAGGATGTGGAATGGTGGAATGCAGCCACACGTCATAGCAGACTTGACGACGACATGAACAAAGGCGTGTCCGATGTTGCGTTCGTCAATCTACGTTATAGAATCGTCAGTCCCATCATCTCAGACGATGCAAATGCTTTGTTGCGACGGTTATCCTCGGATCGAGGCTGCAGTCAAAGAGTGGAGCGCGCATCAAGGCCACAAAAAAAGGACGCAAGGTGGCATCTATCCTTTGATCGTGATGAATCAATTCAATTATTCGTGAGAGCAATACAGTAGTAGTAGGGTTACTGTCAAAACCCTGAGGTAAGCCATACTTCCGTCCGATGCGGAGACCGTTTTAGCAACGTCGATAGATGTCGAGGGTGGGGAGGGGAGGATCTCTGCTAATGCTAAAGGAACCGTGGATAAAAAGAAGGAACAAAGGCCGCAGACCGTCAAGCGCGTCGTCTGCAACAGCAACTGTTGCATAGCACATACTGTTGTCCATCGTTGCCCGTCTGAGTAGGCTGGTGTATGCTTCAGGCGCGAGCTCACAATGGACAGCTCTCGACGCGTCCAGTCGCGTGCCATGGGAAGGATGCGACGCCGTTACTCCATAGTAATTCGTGTCGTGTGTATTCCGCGAGGTAGTAGTAGAATACACTGCTAGTCAAGAGAGACTGTCTACTCCGTTCAACCTACTACTTGTATACCATGGTGTATGTATGTATCTCTCCCGCGCCCAGTCTGTGATGCAGAACCATGCCGCCATCGTCCGCCACTCCCTGTTGCTCCAGCCATCACCCGTCATCTCGCGTTGCAGCTCCAGCACTCCTACTAACTATGTAAAATAACGTGATGGTCGCGGATTGTCCAAAAAAAATATCTGTCTGGCCTGTTGGTGTCCAGCAGTGGCGATCCGCGTCCAGACTTTTTCCTGTCGTGCAGAATTCAGCCGATCGTAGGGGCTTGGCGTGGCTGAACTCGCCCCCCGTAGCGGAACTGTCGATCTCAGCTTCGTTGCAGTGGTTTTTGCTCGTCGCTCTTCCATGATTGTAACCATTTTCATTTGTTTTCCTTTCCCGTGATAATCCCTCGTTTTTTCTCTCGTTCCGCTGCTCCACTCCCCCTGGAGCCGCCTCGGGTTCGCCTCTTGAGGGCTCCTGCGCCCGCTTGACATCTCTGCCGCAAATGCCGTTCCATCCAACCGTCCCTTGCAGCCTTGGGTGGCCAGATGGGGTGTAGTCGAGCCGTGGTTCGCCTCTCAAACGCCGACTCCGGCCGCGCCATGGCCGCGGTCACTCTGATACATGGAGCATATTTTTGGAGACAACATCGCGACGGTCTGGAATGATTTCCTGCAGTTTCCCCTCCCTTCTTGTAACGTCGTGCTGCTGCCGTGGTTTTTTCCTTTTCTCCCAATGGTAGAATTTCAGTGAGAATTCAGTTGTTATCCCGACAAGATAAAAAAAGGAAAAAAAAAAAAAAGCCTCTTCTTCATCCTCAACCGTCCTCCATCATGTTCGAGGGATTTTCGTTCCAATCCCCTTCCTCTCGCAGGAAGCCAGGGCTTCAGGTCGATCATGACGGAGACCTGGCGATACCATGCGACAGCACCATGGTGTCGCCTCTTTCCTCCCGCTGTCCGTCTCCTGCTCCTGTCTCTCCTTCGTCCACCGATTGCCCCGATTGCCCGCGGTTCAGCAGCAAACGCAACAATCTCCGATCCCAATTCCATCACTACCATCACCACCACCACCGGCCCGCACCCACGTCAACGCCGTCATCTCACGTCGAAGAACGCCATCGCCTCTCCATCGGATCGCTGACGCATCGACTACGTGCCCAGAAACTCGAGGGAAACGAGACACAAGACAACAACAGCAGCAGCGGCAGCGGCAGCGGCAGTAGGAGCAGGAATCATACTGAGAGTGGGCCAGGCATTTTCACGGCCCGGCCACGTTCGTCCTCGCACGCAGAGTCGGAAGATGTCGACATGCCCCCTGCTGCCCAATATCCCATCATCACGGCGACGCAGTGGCCGGACCACTGCTCGCCCGAACCCCTAACACCCGAAGACACGGATCGGGATGACGATCCCGCTTGCATACCGCGGGACATCCGCCAGCACCGCGAAACCCTCTCCATCCTTCAGAGCACCGCTTGCAACATCTCCGATACCCTCCGTCTTGCCGGGCTCCTCGGTGACGCCGACCGTATGCGCTTCGACGACAAGTTCGTCGACCAAAGCCAGCATCCCAGCTCTATCCCCCCTCTCCGAACGCCTTCGCGACGACGACCCCAGGTCGCCAGGAATCCATCCTGGTCGGCCGCACCAACCTCATCTTCATCCGCCTCGTCGCAGTTGTCAACACTCGGTCCCAACTCCCGCAGATCGAAAATTGACAAGTCGCACTACCCATGCCCGTCTATCACCAGCGGCGCTACCAGCGGAGGAACCACGTCACTGTTCTCAAGCCAAGACCAAGGCCTCGGTCTACGGCGCAAAAGTCTTGTTCTGGCAGCTGTATCTGCCGCTCTTGAAGCCGAGTCGGCCGCGGCCAAACAGCGCAAAGTATCACTCGTGGCGTCATCGTCGTCGTCGTCGCCGAGCGGTCTGTTGACTCCGCGGAGCTCGCCTGACGTGCAGGTCCAATCACGGAGGTGCTCTCGCTCCCTACCGCCTTGACCACGAATCCAGAGATGAAGAAAGGCGCCAAGACGGACCATGTATCCTTGTTTCGCACGTATTGCTGTCCCTTCTCTTCTTCATCAGCTGTACTTTGCTTCCTATTGAGTCATCAATGGCGGTTTCTTTCCAGTCCGGTATCTAGCATGGCGTTTGCGCGATAATACACAGCACACCCCTTGTATACATTAAGCGCGGGTGGGATTTATTTTATTATTTCATTTTATTTTGGGAAAGATTGGTTTCCAATCCGTGCGAGTGCATGCGTTTTAACGCGATATCCAGATTATTTTATACCACAAAAAGTGTTGGACGGATTTGAGGATTCTCTTTCGTGGCTTTCTCTTTTTTGTTTTTCCCTGATTCGACGGTCGACGCTGCGCATCTGCATAGAGAGCTGGATGCAATTCACACTACTTCGCGATCCGGCGCCAAGTCAATGAGGCGACAGTGTCTGACAGAAAATGAAACTGGTCGGTCAGGCAAAAATAAAATAATCCAACAGATAATCAAACGAAGTTCAAAACAGTTGAAATTGGCATTCTACCCCCTTCCAAAATCTTTTACTCAACGAGTGATGGCGTGGCCTTATGAATTTTCAGCCCTCCTTCGCCAGCAGAACCGCCGCAATTGTAACCGCACCTGAAAACACAAGAAGCCCAAAGAAATACGTCAAGACCCTGGCTAACCGTCTCTCTCTATCATGAAACTCCTGAACCGTCCTGTTAGACCACCATCTGATTATCCCATCAGTTCTTGCTCCTCCAAACCCAATAACCCCCACCATAACCCATCCGACAAATACAACGAGAGTCCCCAGCAGGATAATTTGCCTCCCTACTTGTTTCTGGGCAATCAAGTCCTCCGCTGTGATCGAATTGAGCCGAGGTCGACGACGTACTAGATGCGGCGGTTCCGAGAACATGTATCGTGCATGCGGCGAAGTGTACCATTCTGGCGACGAATTGGATTGCGCAAGAGTGGACTCATCATCCCAACCGGTTGGAGAGTAAGCGGTCACGCTTGCGGTGACAGTGGTAGTGAGAGTGCATCGATGGCCGAGGAAAACACTCTCTCGAATAGAGGGCAGGGCGAGCTCCCGGAGTGGGATTGACACTGGCCTGCTGAGTCTCTGGCTGGAAGTGGGAGGGCGGAACCGAATGGGGGGTTCTTGCTCTAGCTGCTCCAGCCGCTCGCGGATTGCCTCGTCTTGTCTTCGAGACTCCCGTCGGCCGGGGGTGTTGAGAATGCTCCTATGGCGCGGGGATGTTGCGCGACAAGGAGAAACTGGGGTGACATAAGATCTTTTTCTGTCGTAGGGTTCGTCTTTTTGTGGATCGGTTGGTTCGTGGGTTTTGTTTTCTGGGGATGAGAGCTCCGTACTATTGGATGTAAGCGCATTAGCTGGGTGTTCGTCTGCGAAAGTCGCTCGGGATAGACGGCCACTGTTACTCTCTGGTTGGGCCCGGGCCGATCTTATGGAGAGGTATAAAGATCCTGGAGGGAACTTCGGAGCGGAAGGTCCTTGTATCAGCCGTTCTCTCGATAGGGATCTGAGTACGGCGTCATTTCGAGAATTATCCCGTTTTTGCAGTGGATTCAGCGAGGAACGACCGCCGTTTCTGGGTTGGGTGTCGAGCTTTACCGAAACGATGCTTTCATCACTATGCCGGTCAGTTTGCGATCCATCTGCTGCTAGCAAGGCTGTATTATTTGGAGATGAAAATCTTTGATTATGAAAACCTTGGTTCTCTCCGAAAATGTGAGAACAAGACGAGCGATATGCTCCCTCACTTGGAGAGTAATGGGCTTCGTCGTCCGCTCTGAACTCATCCTGACGGCTCGAGTGTGCGCATGATGATTGAGAGATGTTTTCTGCGTCCTCGATAACGGCGTTGGAACCAGGTGTAGGGACACTGTCAAAACCACAAAAGCCTGACTTACAGTTTCGTAGAGTGGAAAGCGGCCCAGTTTTCGAGCCCTTTTGTTCCGACAACGCTGTTGACCCTGCAACTAAAGCCGGCGGTGTCACTCGGAATGGGTTGTTGTGTGAGTCGCTTAGCGGAGAAGGATGGCGGTACTGCGAAGATTCGCGGGTTATAGGGGCGGGTCTTTTTCTCGTGGAGGCCGGAAGAGGGGGGATCACTCTGAAAGGGTTCAGTGAACTCCGGTAGTGGCAATCGCCATCTAAATCTGCTGTTTGTGCACCTGCAAAATGGGCCTGCCGAAGATTGCTCTGGGGAGTCCAGACGTTTTGCAAAGGGGAACTCGCATGTTGATAACGGCGCGATGTCGCGATTCCTTGGGCAGAAGATAAATGGTGTACTTCACTGTTAGCCAAACTGCCAAAAGTTGAATAATTGGCCAAACTACTCCCTGTCTCTGTGCGCCCTAGTCTGGTGCTCGTACCAAATTGTCGACTGCCGGCAACAGTCTCCCAATCTAGGTCGCTATCCACACCAGTGTCCAATTCAGGGTCAAGTTCTCCCGAGCTGCAAAATGTTTTTTGACGATGGCCATCATGGGCTGAAAATGGGGGAGGGGCCTTCAGACCAGAACAAGAATAAGGGTTCGAGATGAAAGAGTTGTCTGACTTTGAAACAGTGGGTAGTTGCAACTGGGATTTCAAGGCTGCAGACGACAGAGTATGCTGACTGAGCCTTGTCGAAGTTGTCTGGCTACTCCCTGGACCTAGGTCTCGACTGTTAATTCCAGCAAGGGGCCTGGAGTCATGAAAATACTCGTCAAGGACGTTGTCCACAGCACGCTCCACAGAACACATAGATTGAGGCGGGCTACCGTTTCCGACTGCAGGCTTATTGATTTGAGTGGGGGTTGAATCACCTCCGCGATCATCTTGTTGGTTATTGATACATGGGATTGACTCTTCCGAAGCGCACGATTCAGCGGCTGGAGAAAACCGTGACTCACGTTGGGGTCCATAGTGACTCGAAATGGAAGGCTGCTGAGAACGGGTGCGTACAGGCTGTGGAAGGTTGAACTGCGCGGAGAAGAGGTCATTCGCATGTTGGAGGACTCGCAGGTGGCTGTCATCCAGAGAAGAAGGTGAGGAATTCGTGTCTTGCTCACTGATCACAAGAACCTCCTCAGCGCCGTTTTGGTGCATGCCAGCCGAACCCGCAACTGAAAAGTCACGAACATCTTCAAACTCCTCAACCTGACCTGGGGCGTAGAAATAGCCGTCTATGATTTGAACATGCCGAGAATTGGCGTATTGCCTTTTGCTCACACCGTTAATCAACCTAGGCTTGACAATTCGACCTCGACGGCGGACTGCATGTAAATTAGTGTGACGACGGCTCATAAAATTGCTGATAGAACGGACACGAAGGCAATTGGACGGTTCGCGGTTTCGTTGTCGTGTCTTTCTTATTTTAGGGAAATTCGATGGCGGTCTGTTGACGGGTTTGGACTGCTTTGGACGGGTATCAGTCTGCGCTTCTGGGCTAGTGAAATGCCCGGCCACGTTGTGAGATAAGATATCTGCTCCCGAATCTGGTATTGACGGCCTTTCAGGCACCTTAACATCATTAGACTCGGCAGGATTGTAGCAGGGTTTGTGGTGGTGAAGGTCCGGAGACGAATAAATGCTTTTGCCGTTGCTTGCAATGCGGGAGGTTATGGACAAATGGGCCGTTGGTAGGTCCTCATAGAGTCTGGGGGTTGGCCGCCGCATGAGGGTGTCCCCATTAGAGAGCGAGGGGATGTTTGGGGACGGCATATCAAGTACTGGTGCACCTGGGACCGTGGGTTTCTCAACAACTGGAGGAGCTCGTGAGGCTATACTATCCTCTGGTGGTCGAGGAGAAGAAGGGGGAAACCTATTGCGAGGATTGAGGATCTCGAACGAGACACCTTTATGGCGAAGCACCGTTTTTGAATGCCTTGAATTTATTATGACAGAGTCAGAAGATGATTTGGTATGGTTTGTGAAGCGGGCGGGGATCTGGCGGAGGCAATCTCGCAGCGCGTTCTGACGCGAGAGTGTCAACATGGAAAGAGGGTGTTGATTTCAAGAATCAGCGGAGTATCAACAAAACGAAAAAGGTTAACTCACGAGTCTTCCGTTTTTAGTGCGCGGAACTGGCCATTGATGTTGGCAGGAGAAGAGACCTTCTTGTTGACAGCTGCACTGCTCTCCCACATTTACGGACTCAATTGATTGGGAAAGATCTTGACATTCAGATACAAGATATCGCTGTCCACCGTTGGATTCCAGATTTGAATTGCTGCGCAGTTCCACATCCCCCACAAGCGAAACAGTAGAAGAAGAGGATGACGATGGAGAAGGCGTAGATGGAGGGGAAGGAGGAGCTTGACCAGTATGGAGACTGTGGAGATTCCCGGCCTTGGGCTTTCTCCTTAGCGTCCGCTCAGGGAGCTTTTTTGGCGAGTGGACTTGGGGCGTAGACAAGATTTTACGGTAGTCATGGAGAGAAAGCTGACCGGGTACAGATCTGCTGCGCTCTGGAGAGCAGACAGACACAAATACTGTGGGGGACGGAGTTACTGGTGCAGAGCAGGCTTGAAGGTGCGTTGTTGCTGTTATTGTTGTTGTTGTCGTCGAAGTGGCCCGCGGACGGAGAGGATCTGGGAGCAATGAAAGGCGTTGGAAGTTGATGTCCTGAATAACATCACTCTCGTCGTTGCCACCTCGCTCTGCAATCTGCAAAAAGGCATTCCAAACCCCCGGAATCGAATCCATTTCGTTACTATTTGCAGAAACTGGGCAAAGACCTCGAACACGAGGCTTTTAACTCTTTTGGTATCAGCAGCTTGAGCACCCCCAGGAGCTCTACACGCAGTCAAAAGACCTCGGACAAGGAAAAAGGTACGAAATCACCTTACATTCCCTTGCAATATTGAAAACGGGTCTACCCAGGGAAGCCTGACAGATCTCAGTTGTACTACTGCCCTGGGCTTATCGTGGTTGGAAGCGTCGATTCCCGCCTGAAAAACACACTCTTAAAGTCCTGGCAACCTGCCGGTCAACTGTCTGCCTAGTATAAGAAAGGGTATCTGGTCGCAAGAAAACGATGGGAAATTGGTGCAGCTTTTATGGAAGAAGACGTCGCAGCCAGCCTAAGCTATCTGCTCTCCACAATGGCAAACTCTAAGCAGAGCATAAACAGGATAGGGGGCAAAATTTGAGCAGGAAAACGACCTCCATAAGAAAGATTTCATCCCCATCAAGAAATGAAATCAAGGAGCTCTGAAGCTGGTTCACATGGAAGCAAAAGTCCTGAGCATCGGCCAATCCGATGTCCCCGTCAATTCTTGGTCTACAACCACCCACACGAGGCGAAGGTGAAAGGACGCAAACCGGGTTCTAACGAAACCTACTATTACTGTTTCACTATTCCTTTTTTTAGAGGGTGGATTGGTGTGCTGAAGAATCTGTTGCGTCGCAAAATTGCCAGGTACAGCGTCGTGGCTGGACTGGGAGAAAACTGGAGGTTGTCTCGTCGTGGGCACCAAAAAGGGCTCTGTGGAACAAGGTGCAGTCAACCCCAGCCAATGGCAGACTCCATCCGCGATCTTTCCAACGGCAACCAGACCAATCCCGATCGTGAAACTCACGCCCTGTTGGCCAATAGGACTGCTCAGATCGCTTCTCCCCACGACCGTCGAGGATTGAGACTTGACCAAGCAGGCGTGGCGTGGACACCTGAGCTCATCGTGGGATATCCGCACCCAATCGACGCGGTTTCTGCAAGGAACCCGCGGTGATCACTGTGTGGAAGGTTTGTCCGCTGGCTTTTTGGGGCTGACAAACACTTGGAATTTTCTTCAACGGAACGTTGACCAGGGAGAAGTGGTCGGGGACAAGATTCTCTTTCAAGCAGAGTGTTATCCAGGTGCTCTTTCCGTCGTTCCCGATCAATCCCATCCATTCGACGGGAAGAGGTCGGGCAGCCATCGCAGCCCTGCTTTTTTGATGTCTAAATTCATCCCTTCCGAACTTGGAATTCAATGGTCGAGGGCATCCCGAATATCGAAACACATTTTTTTCCACCTGGGTTCAGAACAGACGTCTGTCCAATAATGCTTGCTCCTATGTTCACAGCCACTAGAAGTACCCTTACCAAGTCTCCGGCCACAGACTGGGCCGCAATTGGCACTGGGTTAAAACAAACTTAGTCTTTTTGGGGGGGCGGGGGCTACCCGGGCATTGAGCACTGGGATGCCTTGAGGGGGACTGGGGAAAATTACATCAACCCTCATCCATCTTCTTCACATGTCATTTCCCTTCGCGTCATTCATGCACGCTTTAAATCTGCTAGGTGTTTCGTGATGTATTGTACCGGAGGATTTTCACGATCGCAGACCCTGTGGCTGTGCGAAGAAGTTGAGGCTGAGCTTCGATTACCGCGACTTCCAAGTTCTGGGGAAAGATTCACAGATGCATGTGCTTGTAACCGCTACCGGATTCAAGGTCTCGAGAACACGCTTGAATGCTACAGAAGCACAAGGAATTGTTAGTGCAGCTATGGGCTACAAACACATGAAAAAAGGATCTGCTCAAGGCAGATCAGCCTTACTGCGTAGATCCACAACTTCGTTACGTTTACGGAGTACCCAACCAAAATACCAAGAATCTCGAATTTCAAGAGCAGAGATAAAGCAGAGGAAATGAGAAAATCGAAACCATCGCTGATCAGGATTCAAACGTCAAGGTTGCTTGTGACAGCCGTGCTGCAGTCTCAGCTTCAGGAAACATACCTTCGCTACAGTCCCATTTGACATCCAATATTCAACGATCTTTCGTCCAATGTCCCGTTGGAGGTGGAGAGGCGCCAGGAGCACAGCAGACAATCAATTTTCACACAGTCAAATCAATAGTCAAATTCATTGATGGCATTCTGATTCTACGTACTAATTATCAAGAGAATATCATAACAGAGAATGTTTATAGCCAAAAAGCAAAAAACAAGAGATGAGCGCACAAAAAACCACTGAAGCAACGCAGTAGGTACTCAGAGAGGGAGTTGGAAAAGGCCATTATGCAAATGACATATATAAACTCTTGTGAATCCTATCCGTCATGATTCAAACTGGTGCTGCCTCATGCAGGAAAAAGACTAAAGGCTAGATGCTCCGCTCAAACCGGACGCCGTCCTCATAAGGGTCATAATCGTAGTCGTGAATGCAGCCCAGGCAAAACGCACGATGTCGAAGAGAGAAAATCGACTGTAGGGAAATGAAGTCGCGAGAAAATGACCATGTGTTGAGACCAAACAGATATGAAAAAATTGGTATCACTTCATGTGGTGCCCTCAACTGCGCCTGTCCAAAAAAAATAAATAAAAAAAATAATAAAAAAAAAAAAAGGAAACTGAGGGACAGAAGCGGCAGTTTTTTGGGGAGAACGCCCCGCTGTTTAATGGTGCTTGTATTTCTACCCCATAACTTAGTAAAATGAAAGAAGCAGGTGACAAGTGATGAGGCAGGATGGGCACTTACATCTTCAACACGCCTCCTATTCTGGGGATCCAACGTATTCCCTGCCCCGAGCAACGTCTGTCCAACCGCCTTGGATGCACCAATTGCGGGACGAAGAATGACGGTGGGAGCACGCTTCCAAATTGCCTTTGCAGCACCTCTGGCACTCCCGCTTTCCATGACTTCACCGGGAACAGCAACGATGGCATCTCGAGCAAGAAGAAGATCTCGTTCAAGACTTGCGTAAGCACCACGCAAACCCTGAACTACCCCGACAGGTTGATCCGCGTAAAGAGAGATTTGCTTCTTTTCATCCTCATCGATAGGGTCGTCTTCCCGACCGTCGATTGGTGCAGCGCGCTGAGATGCCGTGCTACCTGGATTGTTAAGGAAGTCTTCTGCGCTTTGCAGCACTGTCTGGGTGCCAATGGCAAGTTTCGCGCCAAGCTTGACCAACTCGTTCGTAGTCGTTTTTGCGAAAGCAACTGCCCCCTTTTGTATGCTGCGGACGACACGGCCGTCTTTCTTGTATTCGCGCATCGGAATGACGACAAGGTCCTTAAAGCCGCTGCCGATATTCACTAATGACTTGACGGGAGCCAACCCAGCAAGGACCCCAGGCAATTGATTGGCCTTTATATCAGGCATCCAAATGTCATTAAGTGTTTGTCCCAGCCTCTCGAAGCCAGAGATACCGTAAATGATGACATGACGGAGAACCATATCAGCTTCGTCTAAGACGAAGAAATTCATGAACTCCGTTGTTCGACCGGATCGCAGACCAGCGTAGTCAACACGTTTGGGCTTGAAATCCAGTCTCACTTGAATGGCGTTGACTTCAGCTCTCTGGATAAAAGGGATATCCCCTGGAGAGGAGTGAATAGGTGCCGAATCATCTTTAAATTCGAAAAATCGACTCATAAAATCCAGAGCATCCTGATCGACATGGAGGCGCAGTGGGAGAATGGTAGCCTACACAGCCAAGTTAGTCACAGCAATTGAAATCTTCGTCACAGCCAAACAGCCATTAACGAGAAAACCCAATTTTGGCCAACATACCTTCAGTATCAGTTCAGAAGCCGCAAGATCGGCAACTGGCTTAACATTTAATATCTCCAGATGGACCATGTTCGCACCGATTTCCCGCTCTCCAGCATCATGCATGTAGGTTGCAAATTTCTTCCACGTCGACGTTGGCAAGTGGTCGAAGATCTCTAAGTCACGTACACGAATGTCCAAAGAGCTCTGTGTTTCACCAGAACCAGGGGGAAAGACGACCAAATCTGCAGCAATCCCCTTCAACTCGAACGTTATTTTGTGATGCTTGCTTCGAGCCAAACGTAACTTTTCCCTCTTTTTACTTGGAG
This sequence comes from Malbranchea cinnamomea, assembly GCA_900128795.2. Taxonomy (NCBI): domain Eukaryota; kingdom Fungi; phylum Ascomycota; class Eurotiomycetes; order Onygenales; family Malbrancheaceae; genus Malbranchea; species Malbranchea cinnamomea. Next base: position 12,284 of record FQSS02000157.1, read on the forward strand.
GTTGGTTTGGCATCGCTGTGACTGTGGTTGAGGTTGCAAAACTTCCCACATCACTTTCCAAATCATCAATGTTCCGGTTGATCTCGTGAGAAAGGTCTCGCGGGTCTCTACTAGTAGGGATTCCAATGTAAACCGAGTTAAATAAGAAGTCGCCGATCACTGATTCCTCTTCATCATCATCAACCGGGGATGCGCGAGCTCGTTTTTCAGTGGCCTTCTTCTGGACATCATGGACAGCTTTGGAGATCGTGTCCCTCGTCCGGTGCCAATCATAGCCGTCAAATAGGTTCCAGATAACATGGACATCCCTAACTCGGACCCTGAGAGGGCTTCCGTGAAGCCTAACCTCGTTCGCAAGACTGTACGTGTTGCAGGTTGAGTCCCATCGATGTGCCGTTCCACCTACGGCTGACTTCTTCGCGAAGTGACCCTCTTGGAAATCCAGACTTGCGACACTGGCAGCTACCTGAGCGTCGGAATGAAAACTATCAACCATTTCAAATTCGCCTTCTGCTTTCTCACCTGTGGCAGAATTGAAGTCGCTAACAAACTCGAGTTCCTCAGTTGCTGCTTCCTCATCGATTGGGCTAAGCTTTCCTGTGCCAGCAGCGCCCCCAGAATCGGCTGGTTGTCCCAACTCGAATGCGTCACCCGAAAAAGAACCAAGCATGTCTTCTATCGGTATGACCTCCGTGCGGTATTTGACCGTCTTGTTCGGCGGGGATGGCGGCGCCAATCCATTCAGGATTGTGATCAACGTTTGCGTGGAATCTGCACATGTTTCGATAATAAGGAGATCGTTCTTTAACTCGATATCAAGCGACTTCTCGCCTTCGGCCTCTAGTTGCATGATTTTGACGACCACCCGAGCGGAAGAAGCAGAACATACGGGAACGTAACCCATCCCCTCCAACGTTCGAACCAGGCCACTTTGGAAGCTAGATGACTTCCGGCTTCGAATATTGTCCGTCACGCCAACGTTGGCCACATCATCAATGATGACTAGTGAAGCTTTCTGGACTTGGAGGGTTGCTTCAGACGGTTCCTCTTCATGTATTACGCCCACAAATTGCGCACTTGTAAACACAATGAAACCCTTTCCTGGAGAATTGCGAGGGTTCAATCCAAGCAAGCAATCCTTCAAGACGATAGACAACCTGGATGGTATTGAAGATCTCTGAGCGCCATCAGAGACCGCAGAAGATTGGGTCGCAGCATCAGAGCTCTCTCCATCCCGTAATTTGAGCTCAGCCAGGTTTACCACTGAATGGGCCATGTTTGCAGCGATGTCCTCTGCAGTCATCTCACTGCTCAGACCAAGAAAAGCTGTCAGGGATGAGACGGTGTACTCGGCTCGCAGATTGAAAAGCTTAAATCTAAAAGTTGGTTCCATCTCATCGGCGATGTATCGCACCATGATCATGGGCAGCTTGCTTTTACTCTTCGCCTCGGGAGACTCCTCAGGAGTGGTTTCACCAATGAGTTCTTCCTTTTCATTTCGGAGGACGGCAATCTTGGAAGCAGACAGCGCCATCAAAGATGGGAAACTGACAAAACAGCCCTCAATTCTTTGGGAGAAGAGACTGATCGTCCCGACATCCCTCCCGATATGGATCAAGCCCTCCAACTCTTCAATAGATACCAACGTCATGATACCAGGTCGGTCATCCTGAGGAATGTATTTGGCAACCGTCGAGAGCTTCGCTAATTCGTCACCAAGGCTAGTTAACGGTTCTAGCAGCTCGAGATGTGGAACAGTAACGTTCACGTTTGCAAAATTCAAAGTAAGCACGCCTCCCTTCTTCCTCTGACGTACCAATGTGCCGAGCATGATGTCGTCATCCTCGTTGGATTTGTCCTGAGATGGTGTCAACACGTTTAGCATGCGGTCCAGATCTTCCTCGTTGGGTTCGAAGCGGTACTCTAGCTTGAATTTAAGAAACTCAATGTTGGGACGGGTATGCAGATCTGACCGAGCCAGGTGAGGGCCGCTCACCCTACCCTTGTGGATGAAAACGCCCATGATTCCAGATCGTGTGGCAGCCTTTACTGTTTCTGTTTCAAGTTTAAGGTGACACTTTTCCCCGATCAAGTCCACCACGAGGCCTCCAATTCTACAATTGATTTTGAGAGGCAGAGGATTGTTCTGTATTTGAGATTTTTCTACGGGTGTCCGCTCAAAATGTACGCCTCGCTGTTTCATTTTGGGCTTTGATTTTGAGTAAACGTTCCCTTCTCTGACGGTTGAAGTGGAGGTCACAGAACTTCTAAGTTCGAGAACAGTGCTGAGGCCGCCAAACCAGGCCAGTGTCTCGTCGAGTCGTCGAGGATTCAGGCGTATATGCAGAGGAAGTGTGAACAAGTGCAGTTCAGAGAATATCGGAGTTGAGGTGAACGAGACAAATATGTCGCAAGGGTTGGGTGCCGTAAAGTCTTGAGTAGAATCATACAGACTGGCGCTATCGTCGAACGAGATAATGTCTTCTGACGCATGGCCAAATACAAAGTCGGAAGCTTTCAGGGAGTATTTAGCTCTTCTGCCGACGGTAATAGAATTAAACTCAACTTTGGAGAGATCAAGGCGTAAAATCACGTCTTCACGAGCGGAACCACAGTGTTGGGCGTAGACAGGAGAAGAGTACTCGTATACTCGGCCCGGGAGATGTTCCAAAAAGTACACTCGGCAGGTCGTGAGAGAAACAGACACTGGACGAGACGCGGCTGTCGGGTCTTGTCGATGGGGGTCAACTGCTGCTGCTGTTTTACTCCGCTTGGAAGCGAGTTGTTGGCCCATTTTGGCCAAAAGCCAGCCGCATGATGTATCAAGCTTCACGGACATTGAGCCAATATCAAGTTCAACGGCCCGTGACATCTCGCCTTCCGTCAATCCCTCAAAGATATCCTCCGTCCGCTCTGGAATGTTCGGCTGCCGATGTAGCATCGATGACGAGAGGCGAGATTTCGGCTTCTCACCGGTGTTAGATAGAATGGAGCGGCCTAAACCAGGTGTAAGTCCCCTCATAGGATGCGTAGACTCATTCGAAAGTTCGGGAAGGGTGTCCTCGGTCTGGTGATCGTTGAAGGATGGAATCCATGCAGTTAGCTTCTCGACACTGAGGAACGTCTTCATCAAGCCCGATATAAACTCTGACGCCTCAGGACAATTTTCTTTTCTGAGCTGCTCTGTGGAATCGGCATCTTTCTTTTCATCTTCTTCATGCCGTCGGGTAAACATAGTACTAGCTTTGGGAGTCGAGACAGTTGCGTCTTCTGAGGCAGGAGCTGAATCAGGTCGCATTGAATCTGGAGACGGCTCAGCGACACAAGGATCCATCATCCTACTGTCAGACTTGGGGGACGCCCAAGCTCCAGGCATTTGAGGAAGCGACGCGTCGCTTGCGTGGCTCATGGCGCTCATATACATACTTTGGGCTTCCTCGTGCGTAAATATTCTCGATTCAGACAGTTCATCGGCCACCCCATCATCTACATCCTCTTGATGGCGGGATGCACCTAGGCTAGCAGATGATAAGCTGGATGATGGCTGGTCAGCAGCAGTTTCAGCTTCAGTTCCAATCGATCGAAATAGTTGTGACGGAGACGGTGTGGTCGAATGGCTTCTTTCCATGGCTGACGAACGCAGAATATGATGGTCAGGAGGCTTTTCAATGTTATCAGCCCCACCATGGTTCAAAGACGGGGAAAATGTACCAGTTGAGTTCTCGGAATCGTCCGTATACTTCAAAGCTTCCTCCAGGTAAACTGGATTATCTCTCAATCTCTCATCATCCTGACTCCCGGTCATACGCTCCGTGTTATCATCGATGCCATTTTCTGACTCATATTCATCCTCCGTCGCAGCATCTGAAAACCTTCCATGAGAGTAGAGAGAATCTCCCGAGTGTTGAGAATGCTCTGCATGAAAAAAGTGCCCTTCGTACATGGTAGAATGGGCCATTGTGTGATACGAGCTGGAGGTAGACGTGGATAGTTGAGGGGAAGGCGGTCCTCTGTAACTAGCTTCAGAATGGGAGCCTAAATGCGATGCCGATTGATGGAGCTGTGCGTGGCTATCAAAGACCGAGGGATCTGCCACGAGCATGAAATGCATTTCAGATAAGGTGGCAAGACGTTTTCCGGCTTTCAGCCTTGCGTCTTCAACCGTTTCGGCAGCAACGCCATCAATAGATATATCCCGAATAACAATCATCCCGGTTACAGGATTTAGTCCTTCGTTCGAAGGCTGTTTGGATGACCCATCATGCGGAACCTCCATGTCGACTCTGAACGTCACATCGGTAACTTTGAGTTGGAGCCGATCAAGCACCCCCTTGAAGAAACCGGCAAGAAAGCTAGGAAGAGAGACTTGCTCTCGCAGCCCAACATCCTCCTCTTCATCGTCACTAAAGACATCTAGGTGATGAACGTGTTGGGATTGCGACGACAAAGCTGCTTGCAGCTCTTCGGTTTCTTCGGGTTCCGACTCTAAAAATGATTGGGCCAGGTCCGTCGTTGAAGGTAGTATCGTTGTAAGGGCATCATCTGCCTGGGCGCCTGTCTTTCCTTGCTGTGTGGCAGAGTCCCCTCCGTGGCGTGGTTGTTTGGATTCAGGCAAGACTCGTAGGTGAATTTGGATCCCTACCACTTCCACAATAATGCCACTGCTGTAGATATCAGCCGGAATGGTAACTCGAAGAAGGGAAATGCGGGCTTTTGTCAGATCAAACGTGGAGGGCAGTTGGAGGATGGAGGCGAGTTTCTGGAGGGAAACCAAAATGAAAGCAGTTAGCACAGAAGTCCAGAGCGTCTATCATTAATTTCATACCTCCAGCTGTAGGCCCAAGTCCCTCAGTTCAACAGTGCTCCGCTGACCCCATGTTATACCTAGGCTGTCAAGATCCAGGGCATCTGTATCTAAGAGTTGCAGCCGCGACAGGGCATACCTGAGCAGGCGCTTCTGAAAGAATGAAGGGAGAAAATACGACATAATTGCAGATCAAGAGACGAAAAAAAAAAAAAATTCCTGAGCCACAGGGCTCGTATTAGATGGAATTTATCATGGAGCGGTCATTGTATTGCTGGTAAGGCGTTACATGAGGATTAATTGCCGTGGGGGAGAGCGCCGCGATGGATAAAGCCCAGCGGAGTTCTGATGACGATCCAGATTACTCGTGAATTAGCTAGTAGATACTAACCAACAAGAACAAAATATGAATGGGCGAAGAAACAGCCTCAGCAATAAAGAAGGGCAGGAGCATGAACGTTGGGGATGCTAGTTGGCGGTGGTGATGCTCTGCTTTGCTGGACCCTCCGCACCCAGTCACGGGATGGCGTCACTGGAAGTTTGACACACACAGTTCAATAGGTGTGCTGGAACAACCGAAGACAATGCTATTTTTCATCAACGATTTGCTGGGTTTAGAAAGCGACAATAAGAATGACTTTGTCCATGGGTCGAAAGGCCCGGGCCAGACCTTTCTATTGCAAAACTGGAAACTCATCTGCATTTCTGTGTCTTTACTCATGATTTTTCAGCTCTGGCAACTTCTTCCTTTCGCTCTAAATACGCGGGAGATATAGAGTCTAGAAGTAAATACGAACTTTAGAATTGAAAAAAAAAAAATTATAATAATAATAAACGCGGGTAATATGAATTTGCTTGCTGAACAAAGTACGTCCCATGTCGCTTCCTACATTCTGTAGTACGCTACGTAGAGGGCAGTATTTCCCTAGTAGTAGTAGTAGTATTCTTCATCCAGAGTATCATCTCTGTTCCATAGCTGAAACAAACAGGTAAAGGGTCACAGGTTCTGTAGTATGTGAGGAGCCCATCGCAATAGTTTCATCTTAAGAGCGTTGAAAGAAATTGGTTTTTTTTGCAGAAAATGTTCTTGCCTCTCTGAGTTTGAGTCTTCTGATTCCGTTGTCTGCCAAGGCCACTTCTCCATCCGTATGGCATCGACCAGCCGCCCATGCTTATTAAGTTTTAAACCTGGCACAGCATCTTGGACAGATCAACTATTCTCCAGATTGATCAGGGATCTGACACCCGAAACTGGGGCTACAAGAATGACGTAAAATAGTGTGTAGTACCGTCGCCGACGATGCCCTTCAGTCTAACGTACATTTTTATTGGTGTCAGGTCCAACAGTTGCAAATTATTGAATGGAATTGGTGATATCCAGATGAGTTCCTTCTTCTGCTTCTATCATTGGCCTGGTAGCTGAAACTGCCTTTAGCTTCCAGCACAGAACAGATTTGAGCTGTAGCTTATTGTGCACTCTCTTCTCTTCCTCGAACGGTATTAGTTTGGGCTGAATTTTCTCTTTTTCATCATCAACAACCCTTGCCGCACCCTTGGAAATATCCAAGCTAAGAAGCACGATGTCAGAGTAGCTAGGGTGATAATTTGCATCCCGTCCTCTTCAGCCTGCCACCTGTCTATATGTGAAGACAGGCTAAGCTGTTGTTTCCTGTCACTACCCGGATAATTGAGGCAATATAACGTTTTTCGCTGTTTTAATGGTAGGTATGGAGCTGATACTTTAGCAATGGAGTCTTGACCGAGTTGATTAAGAATACCTTTGCTCCCTATTAAAAGGTCTGCTGCATTTTCTTTCATACTACTTCGATAGTCTGGGTATGCAGAACACTTCCGCGACTTGATGCTGGGACGCTGTCGAAAAAGACGCCAAGCACGACCAAACACGGATTCCGTACTATTATCCTGTGGTGCTAGTTTGGCGAATTGGGGCTGGTAATTTAGAAGAAGTGCTCGCCCAGCTGTGGGATTGTCTGCTATGTGTTGCAGTAACCGTCTACGCTGGTGCTGGAAGAGAAGACCGACCGAGTTGCATTGGCGAGGATACAACTGCTTCAGCTAGCAGTCAACCCGGTTCTGAAAACTAGTACTATCATAGCGACTTGAATCAGGACGTACAAAGCTCTAACACTGTTGGGTAAGCACGACCGTTAGTTGCTGGTACCATCGTACATTACTCTAATATATATTTACCATAGGTGAAAAAGTATATTTTATAATACTAATGATGGAGCTTACTGAATTGTCTAAAGGGTGATAACTCCTTTTTTCTGCTCTGCGTGAGATTTTCCAAAAAAGGAGTAGGTGAATTGAACATTACATACATTAGTTTCCTCTCTCCAAAGAATTGAAAAGGCGCTAAGCTTACCCAACTGTACACTACGTCAAACTCATGTCAACACGCCACCGTGGACATCATCCCATTGAGCAGGTGTAGTAACGGAAACCTCATGGGCAGGAATGGGCCATGCCTCACGATAGCAGGATCTTGGTGGATAAATTAAATCCTTGAACTCGCCAACTTCTTTTCCAATGCCCGCAGCTCGGCGCGCTTGATCTTTCCGCTAATCGTCTTCGGCAGGAAGCTCGCATCCACGAATTGAATTTTCCGAGGATACTTGTACGGCGCTGTCTCTGCCTTGCAAAACGCCTGTAGCTCGGCTACCAACGCGCTTGGATCACGAGACTTGTACTCATCCTGGAGTACGATGAACGCCTTGACAACCTCAACACGCTCCGGATCCGGAGATGCCACGACTGCGGACTCGACGACGGCAGGGTGTTTCTTAAGGACCGATTCAATTTCAAATGGTCCGATCCTGTATCCGGCCGAATTGATCACATCGTCTGTTCGACCTACGAACCAGAAATATCCCTCTTCGTCCTTGTACGCTCGATCACCAGTCAAATACCATGAACGGCTCTTCCCTTGTCTCAGTGGAAACGAGATTTCCCCGTCTGGCTTAACGTATCCCGCGAAAAGATTTAAAGTTCTCAATCCCTGAGCCGTGGTAGCTGCAATGGCTATCTCTCCCTCTTTCCCAACAGGAGATTCCTCACCATCCTGCTCTATAATTGTAAGGGGCACCCCTGGCAATGGCATTCCCATAGAACCATATTTAATCTTCCTGCCTTTAATATTCCCACATACTAGTGTCGTTTCTGTCTGGCCGTAGCCGTCGTGGATCTCCAGGCCTGTCATTTCCTTCCAAATTCGGATCACCTCACCGTTCAACGGTTCGCCGGCGCCAACACAGTGTTCAAGCTTCTTCGCGCGGTATCTAGAAAAATACTCACGCCTCGACGGCGTGACTAGCTGCCTGTATGCAGTAGGTGGCGCGCAGAACGTGGTAATTGGATAGTTATGGAGATTATCAAGAGTATGCTCTGGGTTAAAGGGGCCAGTGGACTCTTCTACAAACAGAGCAGCACCGCAGTTCCACGCTGCAAACCAAGACCAAGCTGCTTTTGCCCAACCTAGCGATAATGGTTAGACACATTGCACCAAAGAACCTGCCGAAGTTGTTATAGCTTGCCTTGTTCGGACAAATTCCAGTAAAGCTTGCCTGGTTCCAACCGCAACCATACTTTTCCTGTTAGGATGTGTGCTAGCAAAAGCCAACCTGTCAGTGATGTTCGTATGTATCTGGCTTGAACCCAAAAAAAAAAAAACCAACCTAACGGATATGACACTTGGTTATGAAGAACCATCTTGGGCATGCCCGTTGTTCCTGACGTGAAATAAATCATCGACGGGTCGGACCACTTAGTTCTCGGAAATGAGTGGGTTTGGACGTTCGGCGGAATTTTTGCAATTTCAGAAGAGTATTGTAACGTGCCAGGAAGCGGCGGTCCGGCAGCTTGGAGCACTAGGCGTACACGAGCGCAATCCTTTCGGATGATGTTGAACTTCTCTATACTCACGGAATCACCAACAAAGATCGTAGCCCCGGAAGTTTGCGCACGATATTTGATGTCATGAGCAACCGCTAGAGTCGTGCAGGGACAAACGACAATCCCAGCGCGAATTGCTGCTGTCGCAATCTCCCACCTATCCGTACATGAGTACCAATACCTGCAAAATAAAACTGAGGCTCAACATACCATGCCGGCACTCTTGGTAGTATGATAATCATGCGATCGCCCCTCTTCGCCCCAAGCTTCCTTAGAAGTTCTGCAGCTCTCCGAGACTGCTGGGAAAAGTAAGCGAAATCTAGGGATTGAAATTCTTTGCCATGTTGGTCAACCCAAACCATGGCCAATGGCGAAGGAGATTTTGAAGCCCATTTGTCAACAACATCTGTGGCGAAATTGAAGAACTCGGGGCACTGGGGAAGTTCCTGTGTTGGGACGGCCATGTGTCCTTTGACGTCGGGCCAAAAAGTTGCAATGATAGGACTAGGGAAAAGAGCAAGTTCAGAAACCTTTTGAAGCAGTAGATTTGAGTTGTCCGCCAATGGTAACTATCAACTGGATCAGGAACGAGAAATCCAAGGAAAGACGGAACATCAATGCCTTACCCGCACCTCCAAAGTGAATTCTTTCTCCAACACCGGGAAATGCGGGGAAGCATTGGGGTTGCCTGCCGAGAAGAGGGTGAGAGTTAAGCCGGACCGAATTGCGGGGAGTAAGCCAAATTCGGCTTACAACACCATCATTGGGGATCATCCTTCCTCTCCCGCTTTCTCGTATCTCTCCCACCTGATCTCTGTTGTCCGACCACCTTCCCGTTCCTCCTCATAAATCTCACATTGTTCTGTCAACATGCGTTGCTTTCGGGGGAAAAAATGCGTGGTATTAAACTCTGTCAATTGAGTTGCAATGAGAGTCCAGTTTAGTTGGTCATTGACTGACCTAGCACTCCTTAGTAACCGTCAGTCAGAATTCTTTGGCGGCCGTCGAAATCCAGAACCCACCATCATATGGCATCTGAAGACACTGTCCAGAAGATTGGGTTCGTTATTCCTTCGATCCTTTCGCGGCACACAAATAGTACAAATTGATCTTCCTTGCATACATTTTCCCATTTCAGTGGATCACCGCAAGAGTCCTTGCCATAATGCGAGAATACTCAATCAGGTCCTCCTCAACTGTATTATAAGTCTCCATTCGTGTAGATCAATTGCGAAGTTACTGAGAGAGGGGACAGGGAACTCCTGGTTCCGAATAATGCCGTCCTGCCGTTGAAACGTGCGACAACTTTAAAAGGGGCAACAAGGAACTCCCGAATTTTGGCTGGCATTGGCATGGTCCTCTCAAACTTCATGACATCGCAACGCGGAAAACCAGATGGGAGATTTGCAAAGTGCCCCTTCCACCAGCCGTCGACGCTCGATGTGATATATTCATGGGACTGGCGGACATTGGCGTTCTCGTAATTGTTTAAAATGCCTCTACATGAGCACGAGCTACTGCAATGCCGTAATCATTTGTTGATGGCTTTTGCAGTCATCATTCAACGACTGACTTCCGCTCTTATCTTCACACACTTGAAGACAAATTCAAACATTGGATTATTCTCTGTTGGACCAAACGCTGCAGCACGTTCTGGCTGCGATAATGTAGTATCGAGCAGGCTTGAGATGATCTCTTTGGGATATTCGTAAACACGCGGCAAGAAATAGTTTCAAAAGAGGTGCGCTTGCTTTATTTTGTCTCTCATTGATAGACTACTCAAAGTACAGAGTAACTTAAGCTTAATCCATAGGCGGTGTTGTCGGGTTCAAGAAGGATCTCAAAAAAAAA
>FQSS02000157.1:22886-96298 GCA_900128795.2 Malbranchea cinnamomea
AAAATTGGACCCGCATGCGGCCATCTTCATGGTACGCTCCAAGGGATGAGCGTACCTAATGCAAACCTCTAGGCAGGTAAGCATCTAGGCGCTTTGTTGATCATCTGGGACAAAGCACAAACTGTCTGTAGTCAGAGATAATGAGGTATCTGAAGGATACGAGAGCAGCAACCAACGAGTGCAGATGAGGCTGTCTGTGGAAAATACGCTTCAGCATTCAGGGCTCGTGTACCGTTCTTCAAGTAACAAAAATGCTCGTCGATTGGCAACTTGTAGATTGAGGAGTTCATCGAAGTTCTGGGGATGAACCTGCCTCAATGCTGCGAAATCGAATAATTCCAATCGCTCAAACTGGCAATTGAATGGACTATGTGTCTACACGGTAATCCTCGGTTAGCAGTTTTCACACCGGTTTTAATGGCTCGGAGAGTAAACTTAAGACGCCTAACAGGGAAGGGTGATGTCTAATCTTCCATTTTGGAATCTTCAGTCGGAGTCAAGTCAGTTCTGAGTTTTGACAAACCTAGCAAGTCTGCACGTGTCATTTTGTTCTCATAGTTATTCACATCAAATCTCCGTCTTAATTGCCTCCGGTGTATGTGGGGTAGAGCGGTGGAGGAATGCAAACTCCAGATCGTCTCGACATCTCGTATCAACCTGTGCACCCTCAGCCTCTGTCTTTGTGTCAAACCATTGTGCAAAAGAAAAAAAAAGCCTCGAGTCATGTGATGGTAAGCCAGTGGGGCCCGATTTGCTCGGCACGTCGAAGCTAAATTCAACGTTACATCGGGGGGACAGTGAAGTCCCATGAATTTCCGCAACTCCTCTGAGGCCAGGCCTTCATGAAGACTGCCACGGATATTTGACATGTATGGATCAAGTCCACAGGTTGATTACAATTCGCTTCACTTCATCGCAGAATCTTCTGGTCGGACCTCGTGGACGCGACTGGCGTCTTCAACGCGACGCGAAGGCAGATCTCTCTACTACAAGTTAAAGTTTGCCTTCAAGATCCGCATGTAACGCATGGCTGGTATCCGTTTAGCTCGAAGATCCTTTTCTGGGCACTCCACACTGGCATTCTTCTACCATAGTAACTTCCCAGCCGTGGCCTGACACTGGCTGACGGCCCAAGACATGGCCCAGTTTTCGGAGTTACTCGCCTCATAACTGACGTCTTGGTAATTACGGCGCAGGGAAGCACTGTGATTCCCTGGTTGGATGATAAGGCAGATTGCGCTCATGAGTGCGTATCGGCTCTTTGTCCCCATTGGATGTAACGTCCCAAGGAAAGAGCCCTCTCGACGTCCCAGACGTCTCAGGGCGTTGCTCTTGGCTCAAAATCACGAACGACGGCACATGCCCAGTTTTTGCGTGTTCGTCCAGAGAGGAAAAGAAAATTCACAGGTACCGGGGATCGGGCTCTTTGAACCCAACATCGGAGAAGCGAGCGAGGTTGTCTTCCTGGAGAACAATCCTTAGCGCAATGCCGCGTGGTTGGATATGAATGATGACCGTCAGTACCCTCTTCTGCCATCCGCACATGCGGTGTTCCGAGCATCACCTTCTTGGCTGGATGATGAATCTTCCCTTATCAACGACAATATTACACAGTATTAAAAAACTCGTACAATGTTACGCAGTTTCGTCTATCCTTCTTTCCCTGGTTCGCAGCGATACAAACTACGGAGTAAAGCAACGGGAATTGGCTCAGCTCAAATTGTAGACTCGTCTCCACCTGGTGAAGTCTACCCCAAGCTCTGGCAATCTGGTGACAAGCAGGGGCCATTGATAAGCTAATTCGCTTTGATCTTTTGACGCGCTGATCTGACAGGCTGACCCTGTTGTATCATTCTTGATGCCCCAAACTCAGCTAAGCGGCTAGGAACTCTCTTAGCACATCTCCCAACTGGAAATCCTCTGTGCAGCGATCGAATTTCGCCTATCAAAACTTTCGTCTGATGCGCTGACGGAGGCATATCTCCAAAATTCTGGACAGCCGCGGGTACCTCATTAATGCACCATATCTGAGTTTCTTAGTGCTGCGTCGTCCCGGAGCCCACCCCACACGGAAGATATTAAAATTCTGGTTCCCTGGCACTTTTTTTTCTCTCCTGTGTTTCTGGTTTTGCGGGTTGGCCTTTTTACTTGGTTACCGCTAGTTCACACGCCAGGGAACCATCGTCCAGTATTATATTTTATCCTTCTTCCATTCCCTGCACAGGCCGCCCTCGGTGCGAGCTACTCCTTCCCTTACAACGCCGAACCGACAAGGAGGGTTCAACCCCTGGTTTTCGCGACGATGGAGGGCCAGACACAGACGACATCGCAGCAGTCCGCGAGCCCAGAGATATCTGGAGTCCAACGATCCAACAGCCCTACTCTAGACCCAGCCCATCAGCACCATGATGCGCATCACAGTAGGCCAGATGCAAAAGGTCACGACGGAGAAGTTTGCATGAAAAAGCTGCAAAGCGAGAAGTCCAGTAGTCGGGAATCAGGTCGCGTAAATCAGAGCGCAGCAAAAAACGTCAAAGAATTGGGGGATGTTGAATCTGGCGAGCAAGAACCCAAGAACAGGTTGCGCGTATTTCGGATCCAATATCGACCCCAGATACGCATTGCGATCCATTCGATTATCTTAGCCCTCTTCACCGGGTGAGTTTTCGCGAGTACGCTTTTATTTGCCTCTTAAACTCTTGCGGGTTGTTGCCTCAGAACCTATTTCTCTCCAGTTATTTCTTTTGCTTCAACGAGCCGTCCGACCTTATTGCCTTTCATGTATATTCAACTTATGTATCTTCAACCAATTACCCTCACCGTCAGCAAAAACCGGTGCTCTCCCACTCTAAGAGCCATTGCAGATGCTGATTTTGACCCTTATGGAATTAGCTGGTGGATAGCTGGTCTCATTCTACGCCGGAAAGAGCTAGGTTGGATCGTTCCATTCCTTGTCTGGCTTGCTATAACCTTACGGATCATCTTCTACTACGTCCCAATAAGCCTCGTGACGAAGCCAGTATACGCTCTTTGGAACAACACGGTGCCACATTTCCTACGACTGATTCCCGAGAGATTGCAGACGCCTGCAGCAGCTGCACTAGTCGTCGCAGTTATTCTCATTGGCTCCTTTGTGTCAGAGGAATCCGCAGATAACACTCGTGAGAATCGGGCTGTCAGTTTGTTCGGCTTGGTGGTCCTTATTTTTGGTCTGTGGGCCACGTCGAGGAATCGCAAGAAGATTGTCTGGCGCACGGTTATCGTTGGAATGCTACTCCAGTTTATCGTTGCTCTTTTCGTCCTGCGGACTCAGGCTGGATTCGATATATTCAAGTTCCTTTCTGATCGTGCCAGCGATCTACTTGGATTTTCAGAACAGGGAACTTCCTTCCTCACAGCTGACACCGTTCCTGCCATCAAATGGTTCCTAATTACTGTCATTCCGGCCATTATTTTTTTCGTTTCCCTCGTCCAGTTGCTTTACTACTTTGGGTTTTTGCAGTGGTTTATCGGAAAATTTGCGACCTTCTTCTTCTGGGCGCTACACGTTTCTGGCGCCGAAGCAGTTGTTGCTGCCGCTTCGCCGTTCATCGGTCAGGGTGAATCTGCGATGTTAATTCGCCCATTCGTTAATTATTTGACTATGGCCGAGATCCACCAGGTTATGTGCTCTGGGTTTGCGACGATCGCTGGCAGCGTGTTGGTGGGCTACATTTCCATGGGCGTTAACCCTCAGGTTCTAATCTCCTCCTGCGTAATGAGCATTCCCGCATCCCTTGCAGTTTCCAAATTGCGATATCCCGAGACAGAGGAAACATTGACAGCTGGACGGGTCGTCGTTCCCGAGGAGGACGAAGGCAATCGCCCCGTCAACGCTCTTCATGCTTTCGCCAGCGGTGCTTGGCTTGGCTTGAAAATTGGCACTATGATTATGGCGACGCTTTTATGTATCATTTCCCTCATCGGCCTCATCAACGGTTTATTGACTTGGTGGGGCCGCTACTTGACAATCGAGGAGCTTACGATCCAACTCATTGTGGGTTACATTTGTTATCCGATTGCGTTCTTACTTGGTGTCCCGCGAAACGGCGACCTCTTGAAAGTTGCCAAACTGATTGGAATTAAACTCATTGCGGTACGTTTCCGTCCATTTACAGAATCCACCCGACTAACCTTTGCCGTCCAGAACGAGTTCGTCGCGTATAGCGAACTACAGAAAAATCCTGAATATGCTGATCTGTCAACACGCTCTCGTTTGATTGCAACCTATGCTCTCTGCGGTTTCGCTAACATTGGTTCACTCGGCAACCAGATCGGTGTGCTCGCCCAAATTGCACCAGCAAGGACTGGTGATGTGTCTCGTGTTGCTATCAGTGCTATGTTGACGGGTGCGTTGAGCACTCTGAGTAGTGCGAGCGTTGCTGGGCTAGTGATGACTCACCAAGAACAGTTCGCTGCATCGCCTGAGAGTGCTTAAAGAGTCTATCGGCACGAAAACAAAGGCGACATGTTGGAGCTCTTTGACTTTCAAAAACCCAACTGCTGATTTAAAAGGGAGCACAGGGCTGATTATAGCCCCCCAAAAAATGGAGAGAAATCGTAGTGCCGCAATCTTTTTCGCTTTTTGGAGGCTGTATTTTAGTCAACTTTTTGAAGAGCTTTCGACTTGGATCAATGCTTTCCGGTATAACCACATTCAATTCTCACCGAGAGCATCATCCTGGAAGTCGCTAAAACTGAATCTTTCTTTCGATATATTCCACTCGCCTCCAGTTCTCAACGATTCCTAGAAGCTGCCCATATAACCTCTTGACCGAATCCCACAAGCGACTCATCGTTCGATCGTTTCTCGCACTGGTTCGACATTATTGCAACCTGAGCTCCCCGCTTCCAGCCGCTTAAAAAGTATTCTCAAATTAACCGCCGAAGTGAGCACGGAGTGCCCCCCCTTTAGGGATCTCAAACAATCACCTAGGACTGCAGAAATGGTCTGCGTTCTGGGCGATCACCAACCCGTTGTCTTGGCAAATCAGACCCCGACTCGGTGGGAGATCGGCCCGATGAATAGTCCACTCACAGATCCTTGAAGAGTGTTCTCCGTCTGGGACTGAACAAACTGAGAATGGCATATACATAGTACTGGAGGAACTGAGACCTGTTTATGGCGTCGGCCGTGCTCTTTCACTGGCAATCGCATGCGAAACTTTTAGCAGACGTTCCTCAGTGAGCTCAATTTACGGTCCTGTAACGCCGGAGTGAGAAAAATTCCAACAATTTGGTCGTAAGAGAATTGCTGGACCTTGACAAAAAATGAATTGGTGTAACAGGAGCCACGACTCAAGTATCAAAGGGTATGTGGTCTAGGGCGGCATGAAGTTCACAAGCTGGTTTGTTCCCAGGATTATGGTAAGGAAAGCATCAAAACCAGGCTCAAGCCAATGACAAAACCCTTTGAATAAGGCCCCTGGCAGTTTAAAGCCAAACTCCATCAATAACCGACCTGATGCAACAAAGTCATAAGCGTCTCATGAGTCATTCCCAATCCGCATGCAATCAAACAGAACACAAGACCTGTACACCATTACCCCTTTGCGAAGCCTCCCAATCATTTTGTTCTTGCCTACTCCACCTCATCGACATCCCGATGTCTAGCCAAGACTTTTCTCTTGAACTCCTCAGGATCCTTGTCCCACAGTTCAGCAGCCTGGCCGTTGAGGGGACTTGCACTGCATTTAATAAAAATTATCAGTCATCTAAGATACTTATATCAGACTGGTCGAAAAGAGAGGGGCGAGAGAGAGACTCACTTGTTTGGTTCACCCAAAAGACTCTGCAGACTTAACAACACACTTTGCACGTTGTATACTGCACTCCACTTCTCCTTCAAGATATCGAGACAGATCCGGCCGGAGAAGTCAACGTTTGGGTGGTAGATTGGGGTTTTGAAGAGTACTGTCGGTGGTGCATATGGATAGTTTGTGGGGAAGGTAAACGAGAGCTTGAAGACCAGGTTCTCGTAAGGAGTATCGTCTGGTCCGTTGATTGTCGCGGTCCATGAGAGCAGGTTCCCATCTGCGTTGGGAAATGCGGAAATTCCAGGGGACGGGGACATCATCAATTGCATGAGCTCGCTTTGCAGTCTAGCAACGGACAGAGTACGTTAGCTGGCAAACTATGCCGCATATAGTCCAAGAGCATGTACTATCAAAACCCACCGTTTGGTGACGCTCTGGGTGTCCGGTTTGGCACCAGCGGCTCCCAGTTTCGAGGTCTCCAGCATGCTGGTAGCATCTGGAGCAGTATTCTGGGTGTCTTCCATCGCATAGTCCATGGTTTCTGACATCAAAACCTATCGCCCCTTTAGTGGCCTTGACCCACAGGCACAGCGTATGAAAATGAGAGTCTATGAAGTGTGTCCAGAGAGAGCTCGTCGGCTTTGGTATGAGCGAAAGTAGTAAACGACACAGGTAAACGACAGAAGATAATCCCGCTAAAACAGGAGATGAAAAATAGCGCGTCCAAGGGTCGTCAGAAAAAAAATACAGAAAAAAGGGAATGAGGAAAATTTTTGAAGTTTATTCGTGTTGGCAAGAGGAAGAGGCCGCCAAAGTCGCCTGTCAAACTGGCTTTGTACCTGCGCTCTTGTCACCTTTCGCATGTTTGTTTACCCAGCAACGGCCTGCCAAGCAAGCTACCGGGCACTCCAGGACATCCCTGTCTTCTCTTTGCACTGTTTGTTTTACGTGGGGTTGCGTGCCTGGCCTCGTCGCGTTCTGAATTAGGTTTTCTACGTTCGCAGCCAACAACCAGGCCTCGACGCGCTCAACATGAATCACACAACATACGCGTCGTCTTGCTGTGCAAAGGTAATTTGAGATCAGTTTCTCTGGGCAACCTTCGTCAAACTGCCGTTGTACTTTCGTGCTTAAAAACTTGGCCCATACCGCTTTTTCTTGCAGATCTGGATGATGGGTGATGAGTGAATTGGTACCACAATCCTGGCTTCCTGCGAAGCTCGCATCCAACCGGCCCCCATGAAGCATTCCCAGCTTGCGCCACTGCCAGATGACCTGCCCTTTCGTATCGTGTCATCGACGATTGGGCAGGGTGCCTATGCTTGGTGAGCATTCTCACATCTTCCGGTCTCTTTACCCTTCACCACCCCCCAGACCACTGCCTAACGCGAAATTTTTTGTAGCATCAAAAAAGCATGCCCTTTAGACTCCGACAGTCCCGTATTCGCTGTGAAGTTCATCCACAAGGACTATGCCGCTCGACATGGCCGTATCACGAGCAAGCAGATTCAGATGGAAGTGGCCTTGCATAAGCACATCGGGCTGCATAACAATATCATTGCGTTCTACAATACGGGTGAAAATGATTCATGGCGATGGATTGCAATGGAATTGGCGGAAGGTGGTGACTTGTTTGATAAGATCGAGGCAGACGAGGGGGTAGGAGAAGATATCGCACATGTCTATTTTTCCCAACTCATTAACGCCGTTGGCTTCATGCATTCGAAGGGTGTCGGTCACCGAGATATCAAGCCGGAGAACGTCCTGCTTTCTGCGGATGGAAACTTAAAGATTGCTGACTTTGGTTTGGCTACTTTGTTCGAGTACAATGGAAAGATGAAGCTTAGCACAACCCTCTGCGGCAGCCCTCCGTACATTGCCCCAGAGGTCATACGGTGTAGCACCCGGGGACACGACAAAGGGGAAGGCTACAGGGCGGACCTGGCAGACATCTGGTCTTGTGGGGTTGTTCTCTTCGTTCTCCTCGTGGGGAACACTCCATGGGATAGCCCCACAGAGGAAAGCTATGAGTTCTGTGAATACGCGAAAAATAACGTGGATCCTTCTGATGAACTTTGGAAGCGACTCCCACAGGCCACACTCTCACTACTTCGAGGCATGATGAAAATCAATGTTGCTAACCGATTTTCCTTGGAGGATGTGCGAAGACATCCTTGGTTTACTCGTGACAACAAGTTCATGACCCGGGATGGCAGGCTTTCTAACCCGATTAATATGGCAACCAGCATGTTTGAATCTCTACATATAGATTTCAGTAAAGATCCTTTGGCCACCTCTTCCCAAGTCGCTCCAGCCGAAAATGCGGATGCTATGGCGATAGATATGGACATGAAACCGAAGTTCTCATCAACCCAGCCCGAGAATTGTGGTGAAGATATGCTACTAGACTGGGACAGGCCTCATCGTTTAACCACGAGCTTACATGGCCCAGCCTCGCAACCCAGAGATTTCCTGAATCCCATTGGCAGTGATGGGCTCTTGTTAACGGAATACTTGATGGAAGACCCGTCAATGTCTCAGTTCTCCGCGACCCCGTCTGTGCCGCTCAGTCGGACGCAAAAGGCCCAGCAGTTTTGTGATATAGTGCCTCCTTCCAGCCTAACCCGATTCTTCTCAACCTGGCCACTTGGGCTGTTGGTTCCTCACGTCTGCGAAGCTCTCCAGCGGCTGCATGTGCCAGCGACTCCGAAGTCATCGGGATCGACTTCGTCTGTTCTTCTTCGAGTGAAAACCAATGACGATCGGAAATGTCCTCTACATGGCAACATTATCGTTGAATCTATAGCTGAGGGACTCGCAGAAGTCGAATTTGTGAAGGTCAAAGGGGATCCGCTGGAGTGGCGGAGGTTCTTTAAGCGAGTCACGATTTTGTGTAAAAATGCTGTTATTAAGCCAGATCATTAATGGCAACTTTCTCCCCCTCCAGCTCTATCCCATGTCTGAAACTCGGATGCTACTATCCAAAAACGAAGCATTGCTAACGTTATTTTGCTAACTATGATTAAGTTATCTACACGTGACACTGGTGCCTAGGTAGGGTCTAGGCCCTCATCAAAAAGCGTCACCAGCTTCTCCAGGACACTCCATTGAATGTTCTGCTTGTGTCACTACAGGATGGCTGTTCTCTCAGCGACATAGTCCTTTATCTACCATGGAAAGTTTACCTGTAGAACTCATATACAGGATCATCGACTGTATGCCGGTCCTTAAGCCCACCATCAGCCAGATGGAGCTAACCGGTTTGTACAGATCTTGCGCCACGGGACATTGCCATTCTCCAATTGGTATCGAAGCGACTTCTCAATATCGCACGCGACAATAGGTTATGGAGGGAGAGGTGCTACCGTTCATCCTTTACTTATCATAACGGTTGCTTCTCAAACATCTCAATCCCAAAGACGGCTGGAGCCAATGAAGTTGCTGGGACTATTCCTGCTCCCGATCAAAACACGGAGCCCGTCGTCCGCACTGCTGCCCAGTGGGATCCATCGTATGAAGAGGAGGATACAAACTGGTACGCGGAATATGTGGCCCGCCATGCCCCCATGTCCTTCCAATGGCTAGAGGAACCATTAGCCCCCATCAACGAATGCGATGAATCAGATGACGATGATGATGAGGACCGATCATTATACTGCGGGACATTGGAGGTCAAGGGAATGGGACTGTATAAGGACAGGAGTTACGGGTACTCTGACAAGGTTGTGGGACCTCTTGATGATGGCAGCGTCTGCATCTGGGACCTCAACAAGTCGATCTACAGGAGAGACCGGATGTCTCGGGGTAGGGTCTCAGCGTTAAGCAGAGCAGGTCTCCTTTCGTCAGACTCCTCCTCGGGAGAACTTCAGGGCAGCGGAGGAGACGCCGACCTCCATTTCATCGGAGCTGGCGATTGTGTCAGTATTGACTCTACTCGCCAAAGGGCTTACATTGCTGTCGGCACCAATCTGAAGGAGATCGATCTAAACACGCTCCAGGTGATAGAGTCCAGAAAGTACCCTTGGTCAATATTTGCCTTGTCTCAGGAAGTAGCTGACTACGACGCCCCTCTTACTGTTGCTACTACCATGAGCCTTAATATCTATGACTCGCGGTGCCCAACTTCGGACGCAGGTGGCAATCGTGCGTTCCATACATCGGATCCGAGTTCAACAGCCACATCTAAGTCGCGGCTTTGCGCACCCCTCCCGCCGGATAACGGCTGCTCTGCTTTGTTATTCCAGCCAGGGCCACTCTCTGTTACTCACACGCCCCTTCCAGATACGAACTCTATCATACTTGCTGGCAGGTTTCCAAGCATCCTTCTGTACGATCGCCGATTTTTTCCGCGTTTGCAAGGTGCGGCGTACTCTGGAGCCCGTCTCTGCAGCTCAACTGCTCTACCAGCTTCCCCTTGGCGTTACGTGCCTGGTAATAGGGAATGGAGTGGTTATTATACAGTAGTTGCATGTGGCGAGTACAACGGCCGTGGATCTTTGGAGATCTTTGCTCTTTCAGCCATGAGCCAATCCGATTATAGCAGCAGCGGCGTCCCTGCATCGCTTGAAAAGCAGGGCGTTTTTCAAAACCGCCAAAGCGCGTCTTGCTCGAAGTTACTCTCCGTCGCGTCTCACGGCACACGAATTGTGTATTCCGACGCAGATGGAAACATCAAGTGGGTAGAACGAGATGCCAGAACGCCAGTGAGGACGTGGAACATCAACACGCAGCCCATTTTTCTCAGAAGGGGTGTAGACACCGCCGACTTGGATCCTTTCCATGGTACAACTGAACACAGGGTTTTTATAAGAAGGCGGAACTATGAAGAAGGAACTGATGTCGTGCGGAAGATCCTACCTACCGGAGAGGAACTTGAGAACGACGAAGTCCTCGTCTGGACGGGGGACCGCATTGGCAGACTACGGTTCTCACCGGTACCCGACCAGGACAGGCACGAGGTTGATCGGAGGCGCCGACAGGCCGATTCTGAGCTGGCACGCCGCGAACGCGAGTTCGCAGTCGCAATGGAGCAGTCATTCAGAGCTCATACCTACCAACTCAATTGGATGTCTCGATTTGGTTTTGAGCATTAAATATAGCACGCGCAACCGGGAGACTATGTCTCAAGGAGCAGATAAGTGCTTATATGATCAATCACAGCCGATGAAACAGCGCTTCGTCGCCCTTTATTTCTTCACTGATACTGTCGATGAGGCCGACAGCTGAGTCTGGTTCGCGAAGGAGTTGGAAAGGGAGGATTTTTCTTATTCGAAGATAGTACCTAACTGGGCTTAACTAAATCAGAATTGATCCTATATTGTTCCACTCTGTCTGAACAAGAACTCAAAACATCTAGCGGATATGGTGAGGCATTTGGCATTGTGACACAGTAGCAGTCCCCAATGCTGCATAGGAAAAAAGAACTAAAAAATTAGTTCATTTCCAAGCTAACTCTTGCTCATCGATCGTGTGAACTCCGCTCAAAATAGCATTCGCTGAACAATTAACACCTTTACTACTACACAGTACGTTGTCTGTGCTGTCATGAAGAATTTGAATCCCAAGATGTCCCGAGGTTCGGAACATGGGGCAACAAGGCCGCCGACGGGCTCCCGCTCCACGGCGGCCCCAGTCGAACCGCTGACTGTTTCTCATCTTCTTCATGACAAAAGTCAACCTGTCATGGTGAATTTTCAATTCTCACTTGCGAATTTACACGATCTCGACGTGGATTTGTCGCTTTCGCTTCACACTAGGGGGCTTTTCGGTGCTTTTTGTGTGAGCGCCACCCCTCCGCCACGAAGTTTCGCTCTCCCGCTACGGATTTTTTGCTTGACCGTCATACATGAGTCAAGCCCGAGAATTCCGTTGTACTTTGGCAAATTTGAAGATCTCAGGAGTGAATTCAATTAATTCTGCACGACGACACTGCTAGATTAATTCTTTTTTTCCTCCTACCAAGGACTTCGATTTGAACAAAGCGCAAATCCCCTCCCTGCTTGGTATCGTATAATCACAGTCCTTCTCCATGCCTTCGGAAGCGGACGAGTTACTGCAATTCAATACGATCGAAGAGTCGATAGAAGCGTTTAGTAAGAATGTTCCAGTCTGTAAAACAGTTCGGGTTCGAAGGAAACCTGAGGATTTGCTGTGGAAACCTGAGATGACAGCCAACGTTAACGTCTTTTTTGTCGCACATTAGGGAATGGCGAGTTCATAGTTGTGCTCGACTCACAGGATCGCGAAAATGAAGGTGACCTTATCATTGCGGCAGATGCAATTACACCTGCCAAAATGGCTTTCATGATTCGTCATAGCAGGTATATATATGCTCATGCTGTCTATACCGAGTTCCTTTGCTGGGTTCTGACATGGATACACGTCGACAGTGGTTTTGTCTGCGCGCCGATCCTCCCTGAGCTTTGCGACCGCCTTAATCTCCCTCAAATGGTAGTTGATAACTCGGATCCGAATCGAACCGCCTACACAATCTCCATCGACTCCAACGACCCGTCCGTCACTACCGGCATCTCCGCGCATGACCGCGCCCTGACGTGCCGCGCTCTCGCCTCACCCGACGTCCAGCCTAGCGACTTCAGACGGCCAGGCCACATCCTTCCTCTCCGCGCCAGACCCGGTGGAGTACGCGAACGGACAGGCCACACAGAGGCAGCGATTGACTTCTGCAGGCTGGCAGGAAAACCACCGGCAGGGGTGATTTGCGAATTAGTCGAGGAGGCGCCCGAAGACGTGGAGTCTAGCACTATCCCCGAGCGACCAGACTGCGGCATGATGCGACGTGACGGATGCCTCCGATTCGGAAAACGATGGGGCTTGAAAGTATGTACGATTGAGGATTTAGTCAAGTATCTGGAGAGAACTGAAGGGCCGCTTCCGGTTCTCAATGGAAAACATTAGTCTATTTACTGTGTTCTCTGTTTCTCTATTTCCCTTGGGATGCATTCTGCAAGTTCTTGCGAGGGATATCTAAACTGATCTCCAGATGAAAGGCCGGATGATGACAAGTTTCAAGATCACTGCTCCCTGTTACGTGAAGTTTTTGGTATACTTTTTTCTGATAGAGTCATAGATAGCGGAGTATAACAATGTATAATAGAATATGAAACGAGAATCTGACACCTTCTATTATCTGACAGGTGCTTCTTGATTGGAATATGTAGCTAAAATACCGTTTTAACCGAAAGATACTCTTTGCACCTAGGGAAAAACAAATAGAAATTTGGACCCCATTCCCGGGACGACCAAAAACTCCGTTCCATGCACATCCGATTGCGTGAAGACGTCAAGAATTCATATCCACATGTCCGGTGACAACCACAGTCCATCCTGGAGTGTTCCCGGGCAGTAAAGGGTGAGAGTACAGCGCCCAAGTAATATGTTGTTTATCTTTTCAAGTGAGAGTAATCTCTCAGCACTCCAGCCATATGGACATTGGTCGTCTTTCCACTTCTCCTCGGCTTCTTGACCTTTTTCTGTTCAACTTTGGGTCGAGCCTTGATATCCTTATATTTACTCGTTGGTGTAATTCCCGCCTTCTCAAGTTCCTCTGCCACCGTTTTACTGTCCGGGATTTTGATCCTTTCCCAGATTTGACGAAATTCTGGGTCAAAATGATGCATGAGCGAGGGATCGTTGGCCCATATCATCTTTGGATGGTCATCCTTTTTGTTTCTGGTCACAAGCAGTTTTCCTTCCTTCTCTAACCGGTTGATCGTCTCGTTGCAGTTGGCCCAGCCTTCCCGCAACTCTTTGACACTCATGCCCTGCGCAGTTGGCTGGGACTGCAACTTTGCGAGTAACTGTTCTGCTGTCCGGATGTCATGCGGTGGCTTAAAGCGGAACGTCCCCTCGCCGTCTGCCCCTGATGGATCGTACTCAACTTTCTCATGAGACTGGAGAATCCGCCTGAGAGCTTCAATATATTCCGGCTGATGCCCTTCCCGCTGGAGCGATAAGTGACGGCAAATCTCCGAGAACGTGAGCCAGGTGTCTTTCCTCTTCATGTTCTCAATCGCATAGTAAACTTGCGTCATAATATTCTTGCCCATACCCGTATTTGCGGGCTGGGAATACGCGAAATCCCCATCGTGGCGACTTCCGTTGATCAGAGGCACAGATGTGGACGGGGGTTGAGGAGTAGTAGTGACAGGGCGGCTGCTGGGGGCAGCACTCCGACGCTCCTGGGGAAGACGACTAGCTGCCGCGATGACACTGTTGCTAAAAGAGTTGATCTGGTTCTGGAAGTAGGATGACATGGTGGGAAAAAAAAAGGGTGCGAAGCCAAGGCGGGTGTCAAGTGCTCGAAATGCCGAGCAAAATGCGCACCTAGGCGTTGATTCCTGTCTCTTTCATCGCCTATAGGCCTGTTGCAGGAGTGCCACGGCGACGTCGTCCTGAGCAGCTCTTAATTGCTGTTGCAGCCCTTCAAGGATCGCAAGCTCTGAACGAGTTGGAGTGATGATGGCTGGATCCTCCTCACGATCTTATTGACTAAGCAAACTGAAGCAATTCAGCCGGACTCCACGTGACTGTTATTTACACATCCAGCGCCCTCCATCAAAGAGTGAGCTACCTTTGAGTTTTGTTGAAGCTGAAGATGCTTCCTCTGACCTCTCCGTGAATTCTAGTACAGAGGGCATTTTTAAAACCATTTTGGTTCTATTCATTGCACCAAATTCTATCTTTATTTTCCCCTCGACATGCAATAAGCTGCGATTCGTGTTTGTGTTCACTATAGCGACGTGCAGGGCTAAAGCGTCAGCTGGCTCTGAAATGGTCAGATAGTGACAATACAAACTGTCCACGTTATCGACTACAATTTATCGCCCTTTTCGTCTTGCTAGTCCTGGGAGAAAATTATGGCCGCCGTAGCTGTCGATCTGCCGTTTATCGCCTCTCATTATGCGATACCCGAGACGACTCTCACTACGCTGACTCAAGAGCCAACCGTTCACCTGGTCAAGCAACTGCTGGAATGCATTGCAAGGAAAGCTCGTGAGACTGAAGAACTTAAGTCAGACAAACTTCGGCTGGAGGTAGAGCTCGAAAATGCTGTTCGGAGCGGCGAGACGAAGGTGAAGGCTCTCAAGGCCTCGGCAGAAAAGGCTCGAGCAGAGATCTCTAGCCTTCGAACCAAGCTGCAAGACGCAGGCAAGCACAACAATTACCCGGAATATCAGGTTATGTAGTACTGACGTTTTAAAAGAGGGTGCTCGCTCGTCTTTAGAGTCCGAACTTGACTCTCTCAAGTCTACCTCGTCTACGAGCGAAGCGGAATTTTCGAGCCTGAAGTCTCGTATTGCCTCCCTTGAAGCCTCAAACCGGGATACACTTGGACTTCTGGAGTCCAAGTCTACAGCCTACGATAAACTCGCGGATGAATTGTCATCCCAACATAAGAAGACGTTGGATCTCCGGAAAGAGGTTGCGGAGCTGGAACAGAAGCTCCAGGCCGCCAACTCAACGGCAGCCAGTACCAGGTTCCGTGAACAGAGTTTGCAGCAGGAATTAGAATTGGCGAAGAAAAATAATGAGTGGTTTGAGACCGAGTTGAAGACGAAATCTGAGGAATATCTAAAATATAGAAAGGAGAAAGGTGCTCGCATTTCTGAACTTCAGCGTTTGAATGATGAGGCCAACTCCAGCATTGAAACGCTGAAGCGAAATGAAAATGCCCTCAAGAGTCGTTTGGACGAGATTGAGCAGAAATACGAGGACTGTCTAACCACCATTCAGCAACTCAAGGAGGAAGCCATTCAGGCTCAAGAATCATTCCGCATCGAACTCGACAGTGCTGGTCGCCTTGCAGAACTGCAACAGAATGCTGCCGAGACAGCAAAAAGACGTGTTCAAGAGTGTCAAGTGGCATTGGAGCGGGCGAAAGATGACGCAGCCGAGCAAATTTCTCGGCTTCGCGCAGAGCTTGAAACGGAACACTCTGATAAGGAAGCGGCCGAGCGACGCATCGCAGAACTTGAGATGCGCATTGGCGAATTGGAGTCAGAAGTCTCTGCTGCGCGGATTCAGCCGATGAGCCCTGGGCCGAATGGCGGTCCAAGTACTCCCATTCGCCCTGGGACGCCAGTTGGCACTTTCTCGCCCAGGTCTGTGCGAACAAAAGGCGGGTTGACTCTTACGCAGATGTATACAGAGTACGATAAAATGCGCACTCGTCTCATTGCAGAGCAGAAGGAGAATCAGGAGCTCAAAGCCGCGATGGATGAAATGGTCCAGGATCTGGAGTCAACAAAACCTGAAATTGACGAACTCCGCTCAGAAAATTCGCGATTGGAGGCTGCCATTGTGGATATGTCCGACATATTGGATACTGCTGGGAAGGAGAGAGATGAGGCTACGAGAGAGGCTAGAAAGTGGCAAGGAAAAGTAGAAGGATTAGAGCGTGAGGGTCAAATTCTCCGCCAGCAACTCCGAGACTTAAGTGCCCAAGTGAAAGTGCTGGTAATGGAGGTACACTTACTAAGTGCTGGCGAAAAGGAATATGATCGCGCTGAGTTGGAGAAGATCGCCCGTGGTGAACTGGACGATTCATCGGAGGACCTGAGCAGCACGGGTCGCTTCATTAGCAGACATATGACGACATTCAAGAATCTCAGTGAGCTCCAGGAGCAGAACGTCACTCTTCGAGGAATGCTGCGTGAACTGGGGGAAAAAATGGAAGGAGAGGAGGCTCGCCGGAAGAATGCCTCTTATGAGAAGGACATGGAAGAACTGAAGGAGCTCCGTGTCCGCTGCCAGACCTATCGTGATGAGATGGCCAATCTTGTAGCCCAATCCAAGAGCTACATCAAGGAACGAGACACTTTCCGCAGCATGTTGATGCGTCGGCGCCAGGGAGGCGAGTCTGCGATAGACTTCTCACAGTCCCTTCCCTTGGGGGCTGCTCCCCCGACCTTTAATGCATCCACCAGGTCTCAGCCAACCGATGCTCCCGACTACGCGGAACTTCTTCGAAAACTACAGGCCCATTTCGACACCTTCCGCGAAGAGACTGCAACAGACCATTCAGCCCTCAAGCAGCAGGTTAATGACCTCACTAGGAAGAACAGCGAGCTTCAGAGTGAGGTCAGCCGTTCAAACAGCCAGCTTACCGCTTCAGTTCAGCGTGCCGAACTTCTGCAATCAAATATCAATCTGCTCAAGAATGAAAATACAGAGCTCCAGAAACGCTATTCCATTCTCCTGGAGAATGCGAACCGGCAGGATCTCAAGACACAGCAAGTTGCGGAGGAATTGGTAGAGGCAAAGAATCTCGTCGATAGTTTGCGTCGAGAAACCGCCAATTTGAAGGCCGAGAAAGATCTCTGGAAGGGCATTGAGAAACGTTTGATAGAAGATAATGAGTCTCTTCGAAACGACAGGAGCCGTCTGGACTCTCTCAACGCCAATTTGCAATCTATGCTCAATGAGAGGGAACATACTGATGCGGAGACTCGACGTCGACTACAATCCAACATCGAGTCTTTGGAATCTGAGCTTCAGGCCACTAAACGAAAACTTGTAGAAGAGTCTGAGGAGGCGAAGAAAATCACTTTGCGCAGAGAATTCGAGCATGAGCAGAGCCGAAAGAGGATCGATGACCTCGTTACTACTCTTTCCTCTGTCCGTGAAGAACTTGTTTCGACGAAGACCACGCGGGACCACTTACAAGCCAGGGTTGATGAGCTTACTGTAGAACTCAAGAGTGCCGAAGAACGCTTGGCTGTTGTCCAGCGCAAGCCTGGGACAACAGCTGCGGCAGGCACCCAAGAACAAGTTTCCGAGCCCGCGCAGGAGGGTGAGTTGACAAGGGAACAAGAATTGGCGGTTGAAGTGTCCGAGCTCAAGCGGGACCTGGAGCTGGCGAAGAGTGAACTTGAGCACGCGAAGAACCAGGTGGATGACTACAAGGCCATTAGCCAGTCAACCGAAGAGAGACTGCAGGAACTCACAGACACAAATGAACAATATCGCCAAGATACAGATCGGATCTTGGAGGAGAAGAACGTCAGAATATCTGAGCTGGAGAACAGAGTTGAACAGCTTTCGTCGGAACTTTCTGCTGCAAAAGACGATTTGTCCAGATTACGGGAGGAGCAAGAAAATGCCCAGCAGCGCTATGACGAACAAAAATCAGTTTTGGAGGCTGAAATCTCCAGGCTCAAAGAGCAAGAGGAACGATATATTGCCGCAACCCAATTCCACCAACAAGATCTCAAAGCTCAAGCAGAAATTGCCCAACGTGCCCAACAAAATTATGAAAGCGAACTCGTTAAGCACGCAGAAGCCGCCAAAAACCTTCAGACCGTTAGAGCGGAAGCAAATCACCTCAGACTCGAGGTTGTTGATTTGAGGTCCCAAGCCGAGGCAGCAAAGAATAGCCTCGCTCAACACGAAGAAATTTGGAACGAAATAAAGGGCAGATACGAGGGAGAGATCGAGGAACTCAACCGTCGTCGAGAAGAGGTTCTCAAACAGAATTCATTACTCCACGACCAACTGGAGAATATTACACGACAAATTTCCGCCTTGCAGCGTGATCGTACGGGTATTCCTGAACATGAGGAGGAGACGGCGACAGGATCCGATCTCGAGGGACTCCAAGAGGTCATCAAGTTTTTGCGAAGAGAAAAGGAGATAGTAGATGTCCAATACCATCTCTCGACACAAGAAAGCAAACGTCTTCGACAACAGCTGGACTATACCCAGACACAACTAGAGGAAACCCGACTTAAACTTGAACAACAACGTCGTGCAGAGGCCGATAGTGAGCATAATGCCTTGAATCACAAGAAGTTAATGGACACCCTCAATGAGCTCAACCTGTTCAGGGAGAGCAGTGTCACTCTTCGTAACCAGGTCAAGCAGGCTGAGGCAGCGGTAGCAGAGAAGTCTGCCCGGATTGACGAACTGCAGCAAGAGATTGAACCCTTGAAGACTCGTATTCGAGAGTTGGAAAATGTGGTTGAGACGAAAGATGGAGAAATGAAACTTTTGCAAGAAGACAGAGACCGATGGCAACAACGAACACAAAACATTCTTCAGAAATACGACCGAGTTGACCCTGCTGAGATGGAAGCGCTCAAAGAGAAGCTTGCATCGCTGGAAAAAGAACGGGACGAGGCCATCTCGTCTGTTGAGAAGCTGAAGGCTGAAAACCAAGCTTTCCCAGAGCAACTCAAACAGGCTGAAGAGAGGGTTCAAGAGCTTCGCGCCAAACTTACTGAACAATTTAAGGCGAGGTCGAAGGAACTCACGGGCCGAATCAATGCTAAGCAGACAGAATTAAATTCCGTTGTTCAAGAAAAGGAAGCTATTCAAGCAGAGCTCAACCGCACGAGAGAAGAGCTTGAGGCATTAAAGTCAAAAGCGCCAGAACCAACACCTACAACAGCGCCCGCAACTGCACCTACACCTGCTGTCTCTGAGTCTGCTCAGAATGAAGGAGAACCACCAGCAGCCTCTGGAGAAGCCAAAACAGCAGGAACAACTCATGATGCGAGCGCTGCAAAAATCAAGTCTCTGGAAGAGAAGATAGCCAGTTTGGAAGCCGCCTTGGCTCAGAAAGATGCTGAGGTGGAGACGAAAGTTAAGGAAAAAGTTGACAGGATGAAGGAAATACTAAACAATAAGCTGGCTGAATACAAAGCGCTACATAGAGATGAGATCGAGAAGCTCAAAGCGGCACACCAACAAGAATTGGCGGCGAGAACCGAAGGTGGCACCATTCCAGAACTGAACGACGCCCAAGCGCGAGACCTGGTTTCCAAGAACGAAACGATCAAGACTATTATTCGCAACAATATCCGGTCAGCTGTTGCTAAAGAAAGAGAGAGAGCAACACAAGTTGCCAACGAGGAGAAAGAAACACTCTTGAAAGAAAGAGAGCAAAAGATCAACTCAGCGGTGGAGCTAGCTGAAAAAAGACTGCTAGCTAAAGTTAGCATGACCGAGGGCCGTGCAAGGAATGCTCAAGCTAAACTTGATGTTGTTCAAAAAGCTGCGACAGACACGCCCCAAAAACCTGTCGTCGAAGTGTGGGAGATCGCAAAGACTGCTCGACCACCCCCTATAGCTCCACCGCAACCGAAGTCGTCACAGCCTGAGGCACCTGCTCCCTCTCCAGCTCCTGCCGCTGGAAAGCCATCTGAGTCGGCTCCCACAGTGACTGAAGGAGCACAACAGCAACCCTCTGCAACGCCAGCGCAGCAGGTGGTGCCGTCACCGCAAGCCCAGGTTTCTCCAGGTCAGCTCACCGATCAAATTGCGACACAGTCAACTCCACAGCAGCAGGCACCTCCACCAGCTCAACAAGCTCAACAACCATCGCAACCTCCCTCTGGACAACAAGTCCAGCAACCGGTCCAGCCGCAGCCGCAACCACAGGCTCAGCAACAAGCCCAGCAACAGCCTCAACAACAGCCTCAGCAGACTCAATCGCAAAATCTCCCTGCTGGACTCCCTAATAGGCCACAGCTACCTACTCAGCACATCGGTACTGGCCCTGGCGCTCTTCGTGCTCTTCAGTCCGGCCTCCCTGTTGCTCGTGGTGGTCGCGGAAGGGGAGCTCAACCTGGTCATCAACAACAACAGCACGCATTTGGTTCACAATCGACTGAGCAGCAGTCGCAGTCCCATGTGGGACGAGGTTCTGGCCTTCCACGTGGCGGCCGTGGCAGAGGTGGTCAAGGCCGTGGAGGTGGCCAGAATGTCCAAACAGGTAATGTGCCTCAAGGGCACGGGCAACCGGCTAGCCCAAGGGGCGGTCGAGGTGGGCTTAATGCCCAGGCGCGCCAGTTCATTCCTCAGGGGGCTAAGAGGGCGAGAGAGGACGGAAGTGACGCAGGCGATGGCGGAAGTGGCAAGAGGATTCGTGGTGGTGGAATGGGGAGCTAGGCGTCCAGCGCAACCCTTTGCCTCGGATCACATTCGTTCTTTCATTATTTCTCTATCTTATTACTATTTCTTTTCGATGGTAACGCGTCTACTTTCTCTTGCTACCCTTCTGCGTCTATGGGTGGGATTTGGGCATTCTTTTCGTTCTGTTTGTTTTACAATTAGTTCCACCGAGATTCGGCAATTTGAGACAGGACCCATGGCGTTTCTGCGGACGAAATACTGCTATTTATACCAGCAAGGACTTGAAAAGCATTCTATATCAGCATGTACAAGTTTTCAATGGTACTGATGAGTATGTCTAGTGTCTAGCGGAATGGGTATCACAAACAGATCTTCTACAAAGACTAAAATAATGTACCCCTTTCATCTCCTTCTTGTACCAGTTCCAACACCAATGAGTTTTGTCAGGCAGTCGCGCTCTCTGTTCAACACGATCAAGCGAGCCGATTCCACATCTCTACCACCCAATCCTCCCATAAGATCGTTACCCCCATCACTTGGTCTTTTTCGTCTTTGTAGTCCCAGTCCACCAGTAATTCCGGCTGAGCCACCCCATATCACAATCCAATCATCCACCACCTCGTTGTCTGGAATGTAGCAAGACGGGCACACCTTCGCATGTTTGCCTATGCGGACATTCCTCCCCAACGAAGCGGAGGCATCGACCGTCGCGGCAGACCGGATATGGGCGCCCGCAGAAATGGTTGCAAGGGGTCCAACGAGTACGGAGTTCTCTAAAATAGTAGGTTCGGAGGTTTCCCTGTTTGGGCTTGCACCTGGAGCTGCTTGTGTATTGGTAGTACAGTGTGTAGCGCTTCCTCCTCCGATCACACACTTTTCTCCAATTATGCATCCCTCTCCAATGTTTATTGGTCCTTCGAAAGAGAGGAGTTTGGCTCGTGGGTGTATAATGGTGCCGGCGCCGACAGAAATTGGGTGTGTGCCCTGAAAGTACGCGACTTCGGACACAGTTGCGGTGGGATGGACGGATAGAGGAGGTCTGGGAACGGAGGAGCTACTGCCAGGTTTCTGGGGTGAAGATGGATACGGACGGGCTGTTGGCGGTCTCAGCAGGTTCTGACTTGAAGAGGCAGAAGCCATTGTGAAAAGTTTGCTAAGAAAGATGAGCTGGATTGTTGGAGTGCTGAAAGCTGCAACCCAATGCAGCCAGCCAACTGGAGTAGGTAGGCCTATATTTGCATGACTTACTGTAGAGCCTTTCGTCAGCATGAGGCTCCGCACGTAGTGCTCAGAAAAGCAGTATAATAACGCCATGAATAGCTAAGTTCGCATTCGCATGATATTCTTGGTTTATTGATTATACATTACTAGAATCTATGGATCCATTGAATTCCATTGCCAAACCTAGCTTGCCGTCCTAACAGGTCTCAACATGCAAAATTCACCAGTACCCGTAACTTCATCAAAAGACATGGGAATATATCTCTGAGAGCGAGAAATTGAGAGACCTTTTATGTGTATATCCTGTCCCTTAACGCCACGTAAAACCCAGTTCCCTATAGTGTTCAATTGGGTTTCTCAGTCGGAGGTCTAATGCCCATCCGCCTTCTCCATTCCCAAACACCACGATCTACCTCTTCTTTCGTCATGCCATCTCGTACGAGACAAAACGTGACACCGAGCTCCGTCTGAACGTTTATATTGCGGGCTTCATCGTCGAAAAAGAGCATGTCCTCGTAGCAAATTCCAGAGGCCTGTTGTATGCGGGCAAAGTGCTGTGTCTTTGTGCCGGGAAATATTTGGATGTAGTCAAGATAGTCCAACGCACGAACAGATCGATTACTGGCCGCAGCAAGGCTATCTGAGAAAGACGGGATTATATGTAGGGCTTTCAGCATATCTCGTGCGAGGTCCGGTGCATGTGTTCGAGAAGCGATGCCGATAGGTATGGATCGGCTTCGAAGGGCTTGGATAATGGCAGAAACAGCTGGATAAAACGCGAAGGATTCCCCCCACCTGTTCCGAGATGTAAAAAAGTCAGCTACTCATGAACTTGATCTGGATACTTCAACGCGCGGTGGATTGCGGGTGCCACACCTGTCAACACAACGGGAGTTGTTATCTTTCGCTTTGATAGGCGGAGTAACGTGGGTATCTACCCAAAAGGGCCATAGTGTATAATCAAGGTCAAAAACAAACAGTTTGGGAAGAGGAAGGCCGTCGGTGAACGTTGAAGGAGCGGTACTCGGATCGTCGAGGGTGAACGAAGGAGCCCGGGCAGAAGAGCCCGGCTTATTTCTCACCATCACTCGAAAGATATGTAGAGAATGGTATGCAAAAGGGGTAGACAACGCTTCTGGTTCGCAACGAAAGTGAGCGACACAAATTCGCCGAACTTCCCAACCAACGAATTGCCACCGATTAGTTTAGTAGGACGTCGTCCAAATTACTCTTTCACTCGACCCAAAAGACTTGTTCATCGTAACTGACTAGCTAGTTAATAATTAACTAACTCCTCAAACGCCTGCTTACGTCAGTGGAAGTCTGAATCATGTGTTGGATGCTGACCTTCTGGTAGGAACCTCGATTTGGCCTGAAGTTGTTGAAGGGAATTGTGGCTGCTGCACTTGTCAATGAAAGCACTTTCATTACCTATCTAACTCTCATAACATTGGCAGTTGAACACTTATGTCATGCTCTCAGCTTTCTGAGCTTTCGCTTTCTCCTTATTTTTTGTAACTCAGGCAGTCCATCGACGCCAGGATTTTCCACTGCTGCTCGAATTCCGTACCTCCCTTGATTCTCAGCTCCTGCTTGATTGAGACCCACTCGCTGGCATACTTGAGAACCTCCATTTGTTGCTCTTCGCTCAAGATTTCTGAACCAGCAATCGCTTCTGCAATGATCTTCCTCCACAACTCCATTGGCAATCCAAATCTTTTAGCCTCCAAGTATGCTGCACTAGCTGTTATCTTCGCGAGCGCATTTCCAGACATTGCTCGAGCGCCTGTGGTGCCGTTAGGTGTTGCTGCAGTTACGGGTTGTGAGGGTTCCCGGTTGCTTCTTCCTTTCTGTTGTTTCGGCACACTCGTTTGAGGATTCTTGCTCTCTGTTCGGTGAAGGGAACTTGACAGACTTGGAAAGTCTTCTTCAGTCCAAAAGCGCGAAGCTGGATGCGGAATACGTGAACGAATACTGGGAATCGGAAATTCTTCGACGAAGTCCGTGAAAGCAGATGCTGCAGTCGGTTTAGAGTCCTTTTCTTCTACTAGAGAGCAGATGGGAGATTCGTTGCTGGAGTTTTCGACTGGTTTTGGCTCATCTTTGTTCTCGAGAAGAATGGCGCGAGAGATGACCATCATTTTGAATGCCACGCTCCAGAGGTCTACGCTATGCATCCCTTCGGTCTTGATGACATCGAGGAGCAACCGATTTTTGACACGTCCCATCTCCACTTGGGCGGCACGGTCAGCTTCGCGTTTTTTGATAAGCTCTTCGTCATCATCATCCTCATAATCGGACTCGGATGATTCAACATGGGTACCCTGAAGGGACATCAGCTCACGATACTTCGCTCCAAGCTCTAGCAAGCGCCGACCAAGTTGACCCAACTGCTCGTTTGGGCTGTAGATGATACCACAGCTGTCATGTGCACCTTCTAGCGGTGCCATGGATTTCCCAGGAGGCAGGAATTCCAAAAGCTGGGCAGGAGAACGATGCTGCATGATCATATTCCACAGGTGAAAGGCCCCTGCGTTGGTCGTACATGTGTTCGAGAAGACCAGGTATGGGACCGATCGTAATCCTCGTGTGCTGGCATATTGTTGCATATCTTCATTTGCGGCCTCGTGCATTCCCGACGCGTCTCCTTTTGTTTCATTTCATCATGTTAGCCGAAGTGGCAAACGAGAGCCAGTCTACTGCCATCGCTAGAGCAGACCGTAGCATCTTGCTTCTGTGGCATCACTTACCTCCTAACTGAACCCCTTTCATGGCCTTTGCTATATCGTTCTTACGATCTTCGTGGTCGACCTTCGAGAGGCCACCACCACAGTCATCAAGCATGAAGTCCAAATCGCTCTTAGTGAACACTCGAGCGAGAACATCAAACCCAGCACTCCCCAAATTGTTCCCCCCAAAATCAATTCTCTTCAGCATATAGCAGCCTTGGAATGATTCCAGGAAGGTGCACCAATCCTCTCTCTGTGCCTTGGTTGCCACATGGATGTCATTGTCTGATACATCCAATCGAGTCAAGGTGTCTCCACTTAGAGCTATGACTCTTCCCAGTTTCACCATCGACGCGGTCGTGAGAGCATTGTCCTTCAATGACAGTTCAGTCAGACGAACTGTGCCATGGGGATGGTCTTCGCCCCGATACTGGAGGCAGTCAATCAAATCATCAACAAATAGAGCAAATCCTTCGTCGGTCAGCTGCTTTCCTGAAAGGTCCAACTCAATGTGTGGATCCCGAGCAGCTGCTTTCGATCCACTACCAGGAGGAATTCGTTTACGCTGTACTTGAAGTGAGTCTGCTGCACATGATAAGGGGATTATATGCCTTCATTTTGGTGATATCTTACCAGATCCTTCGAAACGATCTGCCCAACTTTGATTCCAGAAATCTTTCTCTGATTTCCAAGTCATTCTGTCAGTCTGAACGACTTACGACTGTTTCTTTGGCATCAGGTAAGTCCCTCTTACCCCTGTATAATTTAACTTCACCATCGTGAATCAGGTGCTGGTAAGTATTCTTGAATGACTATTTGGCAAGTTGAAGGTTCACAAGTATGTCCTTGTGTCTCCTTTTTTAAATATTTAGATATCCTGTTAAACCAGCCAGTGCCGAGGGGGGTACCTGTTGAAGGGACCTATCGCACAAGATCCTGGTCAGTACCCATTGAAAAGTGAAGAAAAAGTCAACAAGAGCTGCAATACATACAAGATGAATTGTCTTCTTGTATAAATTCCCTCTTACCAAAATGACACAATGTCCAGCCTTTGCACTCTGATGAAGTGCCGGCTTGCAAATGACATTGAACAGCAGGACAAGCTGATGTGATGGAATTTGACTCAGAAGTGTGACTGTTTTGTTTACTCCCTCTTCACCTGTTGTGGGGTAAACTTGGTGCTTTGAATTGAAGACATTTTTACCGGCAGTATGATTTTCCATACTGCCGGTGTGTTGGAGGTGTCTATGTTAATGGAGAATGCCGCGATTTTCACTGTGTTGGCACAGCTTGGAGATTCTGGACGGTGACTGTGTTCAGGTAATCAGAAAATCAGTTTCCTTGAGATTGGTTTTCAACGGCTCACCTGGTGAAATGGCTGGGAAATGGGCACTCTGTGCCTCGATGTCCGTCAAACTTGCAGAAACCCGTGCGTCCGGCGGAGTGCACGCTGGCAGCCTAGCGAGCAACAGGAGCGCTGCATGTGGCATCGGATACGTGCGATTTGTGGTTGACGTATGGCGCAGAGCTATTTGGGGAACGATATAGGTTTATAAGGATAGCGTCTGTTACAGAACGAAAGCCACTGGTTATGCTCTATATTGGGTATTTTTGTCCACTCCTTTCCCAAATAAATATAAATTATCCTCTCTATAGCCTAATCTATAGAAAAAGAAGAATAGACGGTGCGACGTAACTAAAGGCCAAATGATATCAATTTTTCTGGCCCCCGAGGACACAGCGTCAGTCATAGAGAGTGGTTAAAACGCCGTACCATCTTCTTTCGGACTTTTATAAGCACATTCTAAAAGAAAGTGACAAAATCCTTGTACTCTTCCAGCACGGATGGGTCAATCTCCGCCCAGACGTGTTCTTGGACACTTCGCTCTCCTTCCTCACTTTTAGAGGGATCTAAGGCGCGTTCAATATCTGTAGGCGGAGGGTTCTCGTTCACTTCGACGCTTAAAGGAAATTCTGTTTTCCGCGGGTGGACCCGGCTCTTTTTGCTAGGTGTCTCCCCAGGGGCTGCTTCGCAACCAGTAGTTACCTGGCAGTGCGATCTTTTCGACATTGAGGACGAAAGGGTATTTGAACCTCCATGGAAGAACAAGGAGTCACTGCTCAGAGGATCATCCGGAACTTTTTTCTTCTTGTTTTCAGGTGAAGACATGATCGTAACAGTGGCTGCTGTCTTCGCGGAATCGACATGAGACGGAATACCGTTGCTATCAGTCAATCTTGAGGCAGAAGACGGTCCTATTAAACGAAAAACTGGAGTAACCACCTTGTTGTCGGTATTTGCATACTGTTCATAGTCTGTCAGCTCTCCTTCAAGTATGTTGATTGCCTCATCACCAATTTCTTCTTTAATTTGTTCCTCGTTGGCACGTGGCAACCCCTCTTTTTCTGTTTCTGCATTTGGGGCTGTGAGATGGTTCTCGGGTCCAAGTTTCATGCGGAAGAAGTCGTCGGGAGACGGCATATCACTCATTTCTGGCAAACTTCCTAAGTAGGTTGAGGCATTCTTCTCCGTATCCTTCTCAAATTCAAGCCTCCCCTCATCGGTGTCCTCAAGGAAGGGCAACAGTACAGCGTTTCCCGTGCTGATGGGTTGAAAGTCAAAACTTCTAGCAGCACGGTCAAAGGGCCTTTGGAAGTAAGGCTCCGCTACATGTGCCTCTTTACCTTTAGTTTTGTTAGATCCCTTTCTATCTTTCTCTGTCACTGGCCTTCCGCCTGGCAGATCAACGGCATCAATGACTATCCAGTCACCATCTTCGCCTTGCCGTGGCTTTCCTCCCCTTACCGCGGAGGTTGCTGTTGGCACGTTCACACTCGTCTTGGTATCACCGTGGGCCTTTTTGGCCACTAGGGGTTTCTCCTTCGCGTCTTTCTTCTTCTTCATCGTCCTTCGCGGTCGATCTGTGCCTTCTCTACAGCAGAGATGCTTGCACCTGATGTGGGATATTAGCCTCTTAAAAGCAGGAACACCGAATCGCATAGGAATCCCACATGGTCTTATCCTTGCATTTATGATTGCATGCCCACTTCCCATTGTCCAGCTGCACAGATGCAGCTTCCAACTCAACGGAGGTAGCATCGCTTGCCGTGCATTTGGTTGCCTTCTCGTTTGAGATAACGTTTTCGGGAAGGGTTCTTGGTGTCGCATGAGGCTCGTTTTCTGGGAGGAGATTGAGATCCTCAGCTTCACAGTTTGCTAGTCAGCCTCACTCGACAGAGTCAATTTTCAGAAATCGATACCTACCTGCGGCAAGCAGATCCATGTCGTTCAGAGTATCATCCCTGAATTCGTCTGAATCTCGACCGGCCGAGTTTACAGCCTGGACAACATTTCGCTTATCTCCTTTCCGCCAGTCCATCAGACTGCCGCCCATCTCTGAACAGCTCACACGCGGATTGCTTCTTTCTGATTTCTGAGTCGAGAAGAATGAACTGGGAATATCGGGTTTCAGCTCCGCCCGACGCAGAGTCCCAGCTACAGAAACCGTTAGTACCATCGGCCATACCTCTGTCCCAGGGTGTGATATTGTTCAAGTCCATACCTATTTCATCACACATCACATAACATGTTATGTATTGATACGAATTTGTCAACTCCGTAGATAGCAGTATGTCATGCCCCTTTTGAAGTTTTGTAGCACTGTGTATACAGTCAGTGTATCTTTCGTGAATCAAGACGATAGTACTGCCATACCTAATCCTTCTGAAATCGATAATCTCGCCATCAGAGGTCTCAGCGAGGAAACAAATATGAACTGGTCGTCTGTGGAAAAATGTAGGTATTTTCTCGTTGATTAGGCCAATATCAGCCATGAATTTGATTTTAACTGGCTTTCCAGGTTTGGTCTCCTTCGACGGAGATTCGCGATGTTAGCTAGTGCGAGCGTTAGGGGGCAGTCCATCACACACACTCACCTTTCCGACCATCTTCACAGACACCCTAGGTTTCGGAAATTCTGCAAGTTTAGCCAGAAGCTTTGAGCCAAATGGCGGGTTCTTGCTCAAGACCATTTCGATACGGTGCGGTTCAGTGCTCTCTAGATCGTCAATACTGTTTATTCCCGCGCTGGCAAGTTTTCTCACAGCTACAACGCCAATTTGGTCAATTTGCTTCATCTGCAAAGCTGAATTGTCCCAAACCCTTGCACCAAAGCTTCTAGCAAGCTCAAGTGCATTTTTCGCACCCACAGAATCTCTAAGAGAGAGCTGACAGTCAGTTATGCAGCGTATTAAACGATTCACGTGAGAGAATACGAGAGCCTTGTCCTGTTGGAATGTAAATCTGTGCTTCTGGAATTGGTCTCCAGTGGGCATCTCCACAGCTCCCAATTCTGATTGTATAAGTAGGGAGATTTTGTGGGCTATGAGTGTGATATCGACTTTAATGGGAAATCTGATGCCGTTCGCCTTATTCAGCTCTTTGTATAGCGACTTTTCTCCGCTCTTAAAACGGATTTCTCGAAACTCGTCCGCCTGTGCAATGGCAGAAAGCTAAAGGAAGTTAGCAATAGGGATGAGATAACAAAGGTATAGTACTCACTATCTCAGATATATTTGCCCTCGGGGGCAACTGTAGGAACAGCTTCATAGTTTCGAATTTGACGTAATACCTTGCCATCGCATCTCCGAATTCTGTCGACTTCAGCGGGACTTGGGGAGTCACCAGTAAATTTTCCTGGAGCAACTTGATATCCTTCCCGCATATTTTCCTCAGCATCTCCTCTTCATCTTCCCTACTACACCCGTCTTTTAGATTATAATGCATTGGGTTCTTGCCGAGGCGGACGAAGAAGAATGTCCCGGTAAGCCATTTCGTAGCAGACTCGATATCCGTTATTGTTCCGAGTCCTATCTCAGCGTTGAGGTGGTCTATCAAATTCAGGTGCAAGCAGCTCTCAAGAGGCTCTGTTCCGGCCACGAGCCTCTCGTAGTGTTCAACTCTCTCCTTTCGTGTCAATATAACTGCAACTGCAGAATCATCAAATTGTGGCCGTCCAGCTCGTCCTAGCATCTGCATCATTTCCAGATCAGAGTATTCCTTGCACCCATTTTCCTGCCATGAAACTGTGTTTTTTATAATGACTAGGTGGCAAGGAAGATTGACGCCAACTGCGAGGGTGGACGTGCAGCATATGACATTGATTTGTCCCTCGAGAAAGCCCGTTTCGACTGCATGACGGTCGCCAGTGTCAAGCCCAGCATGATGGAAGGCCACACCCGCAGAAACGGTCGCTGAATGATTCAGAACAGAATGTTACCGAGTATTTACTAGGCCTCTCTTACCTCTCAAGTCAACGTTTTGGACAGTAATAGTTTTCGACGGTCCATTCCACATGCGACTCGGCGCGTTCAGCGAATGCCAGAGCTTCGCCAGATTTCTCGAAGTACTGATCGCGATATTGCGTGTGCAGCAAAATATGATAATCGGTTTTCGACACGAGTGTTTGGATATAATCTCTGGGAGTCTGTAAATATCTCTATCAGCAAACGCCAAACACAGAAATTAAAGAGAAGGATTTTTACTTCGAATCGCAAACTTTGTCAAACGCAAAATTATTGCCGTTCGTTTGATATCCATAAACAAACTTCTGAAGTTTCACAGGGCGAAATTCCTCGCCGAACTTCTCGCGAAGGGCAGGTAAATGCTGGTTAGTAGGATCCCGGCCAAGCCAGGTAGCAATGTCATCTGAGTTCGGGACTGTTGCGCTTAGCGCTACAAACCGGACGTTAGAATCGACAGACTTCATCCGAGAAACGACAGCTTCAAGTGTTGCGCCTCGGATCTCCTTCAAGATATGAATTTCATCAATCAAGAAAAGCTTAACAAGTTGTATCAACCTAGCATGATCTTTCCACTTTCTAGTCATGCTATCCCACTTCTCAGGGGTAGTAATAATGATGCTCGCATTTTGGGCATTCCGCATTTGGGCTTGGTCAGTATCACCAGTGAGTTCAGCACATTGTAGATCCAGGGCGGAGAATTTCACCCGCCAGTCACGGAACCGTTCAAAGCAAAGGGATTTGGTAGGCGCCTGATACACCACTTTAAATCGGGTATCCTTGAGGGTTGCCAGAAGTCTGCATATCGCTAGTTCCATTATCACAGTTTTGCCACTCCCGGTGGGGGCCGAAAGAATGAAATTGCAGTCTCCGTGGTATATGGCCTTGAAGCATTTCGATTGAATTACATTGAACAGAGGGAAGGGGAAAATGGAACGAAACCGATCCGGAAGTTCACGAGTCGATACAAGGCTAATCCCTTGTACCATGGGCGGTGCATGCTCAAGTCTGATTTTTTGCGATTCTGCAAAGGGAACTGACCGAGCCCGATGACAATCCAGCGATAGTACATCCGGAGAAGAGAGTGAAGATGCTTGGGTTGGCCAATGAGGACTGGAAACGTGGGTTTGGGTGATGTGGTTAGTCCTACTCCGGGCTTTCACGGCAAGAGACGGGCTGGAAAGAGGGTCAAAATCCGAAGAGCTGGTGGCTAGACCATGAAATGGGGTTGTCTCAGCGGCAGACGCTGCTTCATTAGAATCAACAATGGACACATCTATTCAAGGCCACATCAGGAGAAATCGTACAAACTTGATACCCTCTGAGATGAGAGGCAGGTCCTAGGGTTGAAATAGGATTCCTAAGGGTGTAAAGGGAACTCCGGTTTGCAGAATTGTCATTATCATTGGTGTGACCCTGTTTAACGGCCAATTGGGCCAGGAGTTCTCGATCTTAATTCTAATTATCAGCAACCACCTGCCACGACCCATAATATTAACATTCACAGAAGTATAGTCTCCTACCGAACGCATCCAGCGGCATATCGTCATCATGATCAATCCAGGACTCAAATATTGGTTGACTTGATTTATCTAGCTGCCTGCGATGTAATGACCTCGTAGGAGATAATGAGAAAGGGTTCGTCGCGGCAGAAGGCCGCCACCGTTGGTCGTCAGCACTAGGGAGGTCCCCGCGAGTTGCAAGAGGACTTCTAGAACAGCTTATTACTTCTCGAAATTGATGGAGATTCCGATCATCCATGATTGCCAACTAAGCCTCTGGCGACAGTTAGAAAGGAGGATGACCTTGAATCTGAGGAATTAGTAGCAGTAGTAAGCCAGTAGAACATAGCAAGAAATTGTGAGACTTGACTATTGACTATATCCCGGCAAATTTTGAGAGAAGCATTTTTGGCCTTCCACTGTGGTTTAAGCCACTGTTGAGACCGAGGGCATTCTCTATTTCGATCAAGAGAAGTTGTCTGATGTTCGAAATGACGTTGAATTAAAGTTGTGGGCAGAATGTCAGAACCACGTGATAATACTCGACCGAACTGATAAACATTTCGTGAATGACTTCCAGTGTAAGTATACAAAGTACGAAGAACTCACACGCATGTTTCCTGCATCCGGAATGTATAGTAGCAACATCCAAGAAAGAATAGCCGCACGTGTGGCTCGTATCTACATGAGATTCAAGTTTCGAATCGAATAGTTTAAACACAGAAAATCACATTGAAGGGAACCCGAGCAAAAAAAAAAGGGCAGGAGACACGACCCATGTTCTGCTCAGAAAAGGGTGAAAGAAAGAGAGAGAGAGAGAGAGGAAAAAGAGGGAGAACTTGGAAAAATTTCAACG
The DNA here is from genome assembly GCA_900128795.2 of Malbranchea cinnamomea. Lineage (NCBI taxonomy): Eukaryota > Fungi > Ascomycota > Eurotiomycetes > Onygenales > Malbrancheaceae > Malbranchea > Malbranchea cinnamomea. Next base: position 55,168 of record FQSS02000157.1, read on the forward strand.
AACATTGGTGGTGCTAAATTTCTCTCGCCATGAACGTTATTCTATAGAAATACAGTACGAACTAGTACGAGGTCATATCATATCGTTCAGAAGATTGGTTTAGGTCTCACGATGGTGACTCCCAAAATATGAGCTCCGACCCTGACCATCTCTGTGCAAACGGGGGGATCCAGGGCGGGAGGTCGAGAGCGCTTCTGAAATGAGTGGAGTTGTGGGGAGTCTGATTGAGAAATCACTTGGTGGCGAGACTACATCAGACGTGGAATCGATGTCCGGAGAGACATCGGCTTTCTCAGCTCTCTGGATTCGAATTGATGCAGGACGCGGGCGAGTATCTGGTTTTAGGGAGTCCTGAATATAAACATAAATTGCAGCCAGAACAAGTGTGGTTCCAATGATGAACTGTCCAGCGTCAGTCTGCATAATTAAAGAAGAAAACAAGGAACGATGTTAAGACTCACATTTGCACAGATTTGAAACTCGAAGAGCCAGAGGCTGGCTATAGTAGTCAAAGCAACACTGATACCCCCAGCAGCATATCGTAAAGCATTCTCGGCATAGATGATGCAGAATGAGGTTGCAATCCCTCCAATGGCGTGGGCTCCAATGGTGGTCCAGACAGTCCGGCTGTAGCCCTTGAAAAATCCACTTTTGGCTACCTCTTCGCCATCAAGGAAGACAACCCCGATGAAAAGTGCAGGAAAAATCGAGTAAATAGCAAGTTGAACGTTCCGAATCCAGACAGTAGTCGAGTTGGAGCCATCTTTCAGAACTTTCTCATAGAAAACACTAGCAAGGCCAGAAGCAATGGACGCGAGAGCGGTGGCCAGAAGCCCAATGTTCCCGTTCATACGCGGATGTCCAATCATCAGGTCCTCCTCAAGGCCTTCATAAGTCGCAGACCTCTTGTGTAATGTATTCTCGTGGATACCATTTTTCCACTCCTCCAACGATCTTGATACACGCACGCGTGATCTATTTTCCAAGTTGTACGGATCTGGAGCAGGGAGTTGCACAATTGCGGCGCCAATTAGGATTGCCAACAGAGACGCCCACTTTGCGAATATGAGATTTTTCTTGAAGACCACAGCACCAAATGCCGCTGCAACAACAAGCCTTAGCTGGTACGTCACCTGAAATGTTGCTACTTCAAGATTAGAAAGGCCGACATATTGCAGGGAGTTTGCAATCGTGTATAATGCCGCGGGGGCTGCTAGCTTCCAGCTATCTCCGGAAAAGATGGCAGAGGACAAGGAGCTGAAGAGTGAGGTAGCAGGTATTGAAGGAGGAGCGGATCTGGAGATGTTGTAGAGGGCGATCGTCATGCACAATGCCAATTTTATGACCTCTGTTAGAAATACAGCAGTCGAAGGAATGTATCGCCGGCCACCAACAACAGGAGAAACCCTGGTATAATGCAGTAACTTTGAAAAGTCAGCAAAGCGCAGCTCAAGCACAGGGCTGAGGCATGATGCGATGGATCGACTCACTAGTATCGACGTTGAGTAATGAATCGCCAACTATCCGTCAAAGTTAATATCAGCATTATTTTTATTAATTGCAACGGAAACGATTTCAAAGACCAATTCGAAGTTTTTCGTGCCTCATTGAATAGCCTTGGCGGTGTTTGGAAACTATCAAAGGGTGTCCGTACCAGAGCCATAGAAATCGATCTTCCAGGAGTGGTGATCTGCTTGGACTTCCGCGTCTGTCTATGGTTGCTCTCTCTCCCCATGATGCATGCAATGCAGTTGACACAGCAGGGAACTGGTTCGGTGACCTTGTTGCACAATCTCAATAACTTGTAGCCCAGTAGGAGACACCTTGTAGGTACGAGAAACGCAGTATTACCGCGTCTATCGGTAGACAGCCTTGTAAAGACAGAAGAAGGATAAATTTCCCAGTTTTGTGGTCCAAATATCAGGTGGAAATTCCAGGTTTCGCACCTGAAGAATCGATACTACTCCGTAAAGCAGTCGCGAAAGCAATCGATGATTGGCAAGTGGAGAAATTCAGGGCGCCAATTCTGTTCTAACCGACAGTTTATTACTGTAAGAAGAATAAAAGAAAGAAAACGACAGACTGATCTTGCAGCCCAGGGACCTGCGTCACACGACAGTTGTCGCTGTCGCTGCAAGCCTGGAAGAGGAGTTGATTGTTCCTCCCAGCTTGCATCTGGACCCAACAATGGGGCAAAGGCTTTGAGTGGACATCGGCGGCTGTAGCTAGGGCTTGGCGTGGCCACTTTGGGTGGGCTCCTGGTGGCTGGTGCTCGGCTCCTCCGCTATTTTTACCACTCGCTTCGCCCTCGGGCAGAAAGGGGTTGGACACGAGGGCGGCATGCCCACACACTCTGGTTCAACTTTCCAGCAACGCAGTTTCTACACTTCGGAAATAAAACATCAACAATGATATTGATAAAAGAGTTTTGAAATTTAAATAACAAGGATAGAAAGTTCAATTACTGAGGGTCACTCAAGTGCTACCTATATCTAAAAGTCTGCCGCTCCATGGGAGAATCAAGTGAAGGAGAATAAACACAAATTAGTAGGCACAAATATTACTATTACCACACAGCTTGTAGGATTAGTCTATGGTAGAAAAGAGACGAGTCTGGAAGGAGAAGGGTGATAACAAAGGAAAATAGGGAGGGTACCAGTTCGTCGACGCATCTGACCAGCAGATATGCAGGTGGATCGTTCAGAGCATGAGCAACAAATCAACAGAGCTCGTGCACCGACGAAGCTCGCAATGCCAACAAGCGAGAGACCGACGAAGGAAGAAAGCAGGAGAAATAGAATATTACAAGAGTATTAGGAATGTTGGGAGGGAAAAAAATAAGCATAGAGTTGAGAACGATGTAGGCGATAGATAAAAACGTCGTAACATCAACATAAAGACTCTGTAGAGTCTTAATGGGCCACTGCCATTCCAGTCAATTCCTGGTTCCAACCTAGAGCCCAGATTGGAAGGTCTTCCACATGTACCTCCTTCTCGCCGTTTCCATTGTTGTCGAAAACTATCGCACTGCTGCTGTCGGTCCGTGTCCTCGAATGCCGATGATGTTCGGGGACTGGAGGGGGAGAAAATGACGGGGGTGGATGAGGGTTCGTGAGAGAGACCCTGTGCGAGTTGGTCACTGGTGGCGTACGGGGTGAGGCAACGCCAGTGGACGGCGAAGGCATTAAGTCAGAATGGGCGAGACTGAACCGCGCGGAAGCATTGGAATGATCCATACTGAGATCACCGTATTCAGACCCGGCGCCACGAGACGGGGATAACTCCCGAGCCCCGTTCTGGGTCCTGTTCGGTGAGGGGCGCTGCGATGTTATGCCCGGGCTCAGTTTGAAAAATGATGTATCAGAATGATAGCTCGCCAGGCTCTGTCGATTGATGGTTTTGCCGTCAGGGTCACTGCTGGCGACACTATCATTGTCGTTGAAAAAGAGATGGGGAGGGATGACTCCTTTGTTACGTCTAAGCAGTTCAAGTAGGTATTCCTCCTGTCTGGTGACGGCTAGGAACCGACTCCTTCTATCCGGAGTTTGGCGACCGCTAGTTCGAGATCGTGGACGAGGAAGATGGAAATCTAGGCTATGCGCCGACGACATTGCTGTGGGCGAGGAAACAGGTTCCGAAATTGCCGGAGCGACGCTCGATCCACGCGATGCGTTAACCCTTCCGAAATTCGAGGATCGAGTGCTAGAGGAAACTGAAGGATCTCGTTTCGAAGGTGGCCTTGTTGCCTCTGCGGGCCTCGACGATCGGTGAGTTCCGTTGGGCCTGACGCTCCGGATGGAAGGTCGCCTGGTGGCTGCGACAGCGGCTCTCGCGGTGCATATTTCGCCCTCGTCGAACGTAGCTATGGAATCTCGCACAAAGGTCCTATTTCCTAAGTTTGATGCGTCGTCTTCCTCTTCATCCTCCGACGATGAGAGACACAGGACGCTGGACTCGTTAAGGTTGGAGGAGTCCAATGCAATCTTACTCCGCTTCTCGGCCACAGGAACAGGCTGGGCACTGGCTCTGCCACTACGTTCCCACTCGTTGGTGGTGGATACGTTTGAAACAGCGCCAGAATGCAGGTGTCCCATACTCGTCGACCTATTGCGTTGTGATTTAGCCAGGTGAGAGGTCGAGCGCAATTGTTGAGTGCGCCTCCAGGGTTCAGTATGCCCATTCGTGAAATTTGAAGGAATGCTAGAGGAGAAACTATTTGCATGGGAATAAATTGACTCGCAGAACGTATCTTTCATGTCACCGGTTAGTTCCGCAGGAGTCGGTCCCTCCGCAAGGATATCATCAATATCATCCTCCTCATCGTCGCTAACCCGTCCTTCCGGTCCATCAAACCAGTTCGAGAAGGCCGGTCTCCGATTCTTAACTGTACCATCCCATCCATTCTCCGACTCCGTTTCCGTGCGAAACGGCTTCGGGATTCGCTGCCTGTACAGTTCGTGTTTCGACGACGCACCCTGGTGCTTTTGCTCTGTCTGTCCTAACTCCTGCTCTTGCTTAAGTAACAACTCTGATTGCGATTGCTGCTGACGCACCATTTCTTCCTCTTGTTCCCGTTCAAGCTGTTCTTGTTGCCGTAGTTGCTGATTTCTCAACTGAGCTTCTCGCTCCTGACGTAAGAGTTCTTCCTGCTGTCGTTGCTGCTTTCGCAGCAACGCAGCTTCCTTCCTTCCCGGGGCTTTTGACAACTTGTTTCCCCCTTTATAGATCCGGTCAAATTTGAGAGTTGTTGTTCGGTTGACCGATTCATCAGATAACATGGAAACAGGAGAAGGGGACGATGTCATTCGATGGGGCGAGAGCAGTGGAATTGACGGTTCCCGCGGTTTGGGAAACAGTTTCGAGAGGTCAATCATGGATGGCCGGAGTTTGGCCTTCTGCGACAGTCGACGGTCCTTACGACCAGGACCCATGTTGCCGTTATTGGAATTGGGGTTGAAGGTAGAGTTGGAAGCGGGGGGTGTGGGAAAGTGATTCCTTAAAGCAAGGTCGCTCTGCTTTTCTGCAGTCGTTTGCTGTGACGTTGTTGTCGGCGATTGTTGTGGGTCATAAAAGGAGCGCAGGGTTGAAGCAGACTCGGAAACTCGCAGTGGGTTTGGTTTTACGTGAAACGGCATTGGTGAAAGGGATACGCGGTGTCGCCTGCCGGGCTGGCCAAGCAGGGGAGAAGACGCCCGCTGGCGCAAGTTTTGGGGAGGGCGGTTATTTTCGGTTTCTGGTGAAGCGACATGCGCAGATGTATCGTGCACGCGAGGGGTGTCGTCTCCCGATTCTGTGATGCTGGAATAGACATCTTTCCCTGTAGCGTTTGGTGTCATTTGCGGAGACTGTTTGACATCTGTATTGTTCACATCGGCAGTACGCGAGGAATTAAGGTGTCCATCAAGAATGCGGTCGACTGTCGGTAACCTGTCTCGGCTGGCATGGCGAGCGGACGCTTCGTTGGAAGAAGCCGAAACGCTTGAGACACGGCGAGGTATCTGCAGCCTCCTTTGACGATGAGACATTATTGTTGATTATCCCCGGTTAGATGCGTCGAAAACACGACTCTGGGGGTTGCCTGCTGCGAGGTCCCGGGGTCTTTCTTCGGCAATTGGTGATAATTGGGCTTGCGACTCTTCCGTCGATATGAGGATACAGTGTGTAACGCTGCTTTCGTTGAAAGACGCGATTGTCGACGATCACACAGCCTCGTTCGTACAATTGCTGCTCCCAAACTGCTATTGCGATATTCCGTAGCTAGAAATTAGAAATGATAATCAGGATGAAACGAGTGGATGTTAAGAACAATAATAAACAATTTTGAGACCGCCGCAAGGCTCAGTGGTTGCAAGTTCACTCCCACATGGGCGTGTCGCACCAAGAGAGCAGAACCACGGATCCGCCTGGGGAGGTGATGAACCTCAAGATAGGCCCAAAGTAAAGAAGTGGTCCAGAGTTACCGTCGGGCTGGGGAGATTGTTCGATGGGGACAGCAGGGCCCCTCAGGCATGCTGATGAAGGGGAAAAAAAAAGCAATTAAGAGAATGAAAGGAGGGAGACAACAGGAAAAAGAGACGTTGGGATGCCACTCACGCCTCACAAGATCGAGTTTAAGGGGCGTCGTTGCCGTTCAGTGCCTATCGGAGTCCCGCCTAGAACTGTTGTGACTAGTCGCCCAGCTACTCGGCCTCTTCTTGCAATCCCCAGCCCAAAATAATGATCGGCACTGATGACTGATGACTGACGATATTAGAGGACCCAGATGGGTTCAGGACCCCGGTTTGAACCTTGGTGCTTTGAAATCATCCCCCTGGATAGCCTGATTCGTTTTAACTGTCTCTGGTAAGTTACCTACAGAGTCCCTACTATGTATTTCTGGGAAAGATCTGACGGAAATTAACCCGCTCCATTGCGCCAGTCGCATGACTCTAGCTTCGATAAAACCCATGGACGGAGAAATTATCGAGGGACAAGTCGATTGAGCCCTCGTGTGGCCGTTGATGATTCGCAGTTGCCAAGATAAAACCAATTTGATCCTGGGGAATTCTGGATGACGAATTCTGCGATCTCCTTTGGGCCTTCTGTTGCCCATGATGATGTCTGTCAACATGCTGTTTTGATCTTCATTTGTCCAATCCTCAGTTTACCATCTTGGCTTTTTCTGAATAATACAGCCCCAAAAAGAGTTCTGCGCGATTGGATGTCTGATCACCAATTTTCAAGCATTGATTTTGTGGAGCGTTAACTTAAAGCCTCCCACGATCTGAGTTATCACCTTTACGCTTGGTTATCCTTTGGAGTCTGGTCATCTAATAATAGGTCTAAGGATCTAGGAGCAATCCTGGCCACGGCTGAGTGGGAATTCGGAAGACTCAGCAGAGGCTCCATATCGTCCAACCTTTGAAACCAACACACTACCTCTTGAGCAAATTGATGATGGTATGATCTATAACATCAGGGCCTGGATGTTGAAATATAAATGAGCCAGGGATTTTGTCATCTCATATCCCTTTCACCTCTATGTGCACAGTTTGTCGTGTGGGAGGGTTCTCAGCCCTGTTTACGAAATTTCGCAAAATAGTATTTCATGATCCAAGACCTTTGTGTGTTCGATCCATCGACGGACCATGATCTATCGATTTACTTTCCCCGCTGTATAAGACACGCGCGACCCCACCAGAATCCTGTTGACCCGGTTCTTCTGACGACAACGGAGGTGGTCAGGGGAGAAGAGTAGTATGGCTGGCGATTTCAGCCAAAACGTTCTGAGCTCTCAATCTGTCGGTTAAATATGCAGCTGGACAATCAGGACAAGGAATCTGAAAGCATCTTGGAATGGTGGCATGAATATCCGAGAGCCACGCTCCTTTTGTAGACGGGAAATCCATCTCGGCCAGCCAGGACATGATAATGGGTGGCCAGAACGCTGGCATCTCCATCCTCTGGAGAGTTCTACTATGCAAAGCGAAGAAGCCAATGGGTTTCCAGTTGCAGATCAACAAATCGATAAGATTACAAGAATTCAGAAGTCAAGAAATATCTCTTGATCTTACAGAGTGAACCAGCCTTGCACATATCTCTCAGATCCTCTCCCAGTTGTACACCGTGGCTGAACCCTTCAGAATTCATGCAGAACAAGTAGCAAGGGTCAAATGAGATGGACATGAAAAGATTGAAACTCTGATGAACAAAGAAACCAGGGCATCGTTGCCCCTGGAGTGACTATGTTTGAAACACTGCAGCACTATGTGTTAACTTCTATACTCATATTCCATGCTCAATATATATTCTTCTGTCTTGGCCAGGTTATCGTCAAATTTGCTTCCGCTCACCACAATCCTACTTTTTTGAAAATTTTTCCTGTTTGTTTTACCTCAGGGGAAGAACAAGGAGAGTGCGGTATTTAGAACAGTGAAAATAGTGTAATAGAAGCCAGACAAATTCGTGAAGAAATTGCACTAAAGGGGGATTGAAAAATAGAAAGTTTGCAAGATCATCCACTAAAACAGATCGAACTCCACCCTGAGATGAATTGGACCACACCCCCACATTCTGAATGACTGAAGGAAAGGCTTCCTAGCTGCTTTCCTCGTCAATAGGATCGCAGATATCTATGGGGCGGGTCACGTTGCTCAGCTTTCTCTTCTTTCTCAAGCGCGTTTCTCTTTCAATACCAGCGTTACGACTGCGCTGACTTTCGGGAATTTCTGTCTCCTGAGGTTCATCATCCAGGTTTCGCTCGCGGCGACGTCTCGAGGAAAAAGGTGTGTCCTGTGTATCAACAATAGTTTGCGGGTTCGTGCCAGCGTCCGCATCCATTACGTGTGTGAGACGAACAGAACTGTTCGAGAAACTCGTGTATGAACCAGCTTCTTGAAAGGAACACTCGGTGGATTGGCGGGATTGCCAGACAACTTTTTTGCTGCCACAGTGGCTCTGGCTCGCTTGAAGATAATCATCGAGTTTTCCCGAATTGTTGGCCTGCCAGTCGTCTGGGACAATGTACTAGACAAGACGCTCAGGGTTAACGAAACTGTTCTTAGGCAGTAGCTTGGCAAACCTTACATGGTGCGATATTTTTGAAAGAGGATTGAAAATCTCCTTTCTCAGTTTGTCACGTATTTCTGGGGAATCAGGAACCGTGAACTTCGGCAGCCCCTTTGATAAGAAACCCTTTGACTTTGAGCCTGGCGTTGCTTGGAGGAAACCCCGTCTCCTCAGCATATCTGTGATTTGGACGATGGTGTTGCCATTGCAACCTACGTTTCTCAGCACATAACCTAGGTATAAGAGGAAGCTCGAGAAACTACATACCCAACTTCTGAGCAAAATCTCTAACGTGATTAGGATACCCTTCCTCAATGATAACTCTCAGCGCACGTCGGAGCAAAACCAGAGTGTCCATCTCCCTCAGAAGTGTCGTTTCTCTAGGCTCCAGAAGGCATTTGTAGCAAGCATGTGGCTCTGGAATGCTTGGGTCTTGCGCGTACAAAAAGCCATAGCAAATCAAATGCTGACGCGTATTGCAGAAGACACATTGGACCTGAAGCCGTCAGTGTCGAGACATAGAACTTTGGGAAGTGGAAGACTGACCATATCTTCATTAAGATTGTTGAGCCCACATTGACAGCTGACAATCCCTCCTCCATCTGCCGCAAGTTCACCCTGGTTTTGTTTTCCGTGGATCAGATCCACGTTGAGAGATCTTTGTCTTTCATTCCTGATTGCGGAGACTTTTACCTGGGAAATCTGCGGTCTCGCAATCGAGTTTAACATGGCCATGGACTCTGGATTGGCTTGTGTCGGGACCAGGTCGCTGTCCCAAGTCGGAAACGTAAGCTACGTGTCAACAAACAAAAGTCAGTCTCTCAAAAAAATGAAAGTCTTTGAGTTAAAGAAAATAACAAAGGGAGGCGTCGTGATTTGATGATATTTTGCGACAGTACCATCTTTTTCGACACTCCTCCCTCCGCTTCATTGGAACCTCCAGTCGACTCCTGCGAACAGCCTAACGTTTTTAAACGTCAGTCCTGTCAACGCCCTTGATTGACGAATGTATTTGTCGGCGGCTTACTTTGACTGATCATGACTACATCGTTGATATTATCGAACCCAACATCGTGATCTCGAGCTACTAATTCGGAGTAGCGAATATCTTCAGGTATCTGAGCACGGCTGGGTGACTCGGTGTGATCATTTCCTCGCCACTTTAGAGAGGTAACTTTGAGGCCCACGCTGTCCCCAAGTCAGCTTGGGAGAGCAATTTTGCCGCTATGGTATGTTAGTACCTGTGGAACCCGCTATCCATACTTCCACATGATTGGGTTTCTCTGGTCCAGTCCTCGCTATTTGGGAAAACGAGCGGATCGTGGGCCGCCATTCTGAACCCAGGAGGTTCGTAATCTGCAGGGCAATCCTCTGTGTAGAATAGATGGATTTCCATATACCGTTTGTCTGTCATGAGGGTCAGTAGAGCGAATGAGACGATGACATCAAGATGTCGGTTGATCCTTACTGGGGAGCAGAGGCAAAAAGGTGCTCAGTGTTATCAGGCGGCGGATGATGGTTTCTAGACCGTGTTTGGCTGTGCGCAATGTCTTCATATCAGCCGTGTATCCTGATTCTAGCGATATGCTGGCCAATCTGCTGTTCACGTCTCTAACATCACCCGTGTACTTGAACGAGAAAGTATAGCTTTCAAGGACATTAGTCGGATGGTCTTTATCCACGAACACAGTGAGCTGAACAGCTTCCAGGATATTCTTTGACAAAGCTTCGAACACTCCGCGTTCCTTTTATTGTTCCGGTAAGCCGCGTATATTTATCTCCCCAGGAATTTTGGGTTGGCACTCACGAGCAGATCAAGGAGTATGTCTGCTTTTTCATTCCGATTTTTTAGAATAATCTTCAAAGGTTGACCACGCTTCACGTGGCCTTTAGTATTGTTTGCTGACGTCTTTCCGTCAATGAAGTCTTCGTACGACACGTTTCCAGAATGAGCTGACAGAGCCAGAAGGTCGCGTTCCCCAAAGCACGACAGAGGTAGAAATTCCCTGATTATTGAGGTCAGAATTGGCAGGCCACACGAGAACACCTACTGTACTTGCCTGAGGTAGAACAGAGTTCCGATCTGGAGGAGATGGGTTAGTCAGTGGCACAGTGTGGACGAGCAGCAAGTTAGGGGATTACTGACCGATGCATGGAGTACGATCTGCACCATAGCCATACTCTGCTGTTGTCCTGTATGCTGAACCGGTGCTGTAATGCTGATATCCTGATTCCGAGTAGCCTGTTCCTGCTCCTGTTTGTTCTTCTGGGCAGATGTTGGGGCTATCACGTTTGACGCCCGAGGAGTCGGAGCGGTGATCTTTGGGCTTACGCAGACAACGCCAGCCATGTCGTGCAGAATCTCCCGACGCTCCTCTGGTAGACAGGAAATATCAGCAGCCTGACTGGAGTCGTCATGTGCAAGCCAAAACCCCCGTGCCGCTTCACGCTTTCGCAGGTGCCGAGACAAAGTGAGGTTGAATCAGGACTCAGCAAAGGGCACGTCAGAAAGTCATGGATGCGTCAAATCAATCATATGACTGCGCTTTACGGCAGAAAGGAACTCCCGTCCCCGGCGAAGCGGTCCTTCCTTTAGCTAGTCATCCAAACAGTACTTGTCATAGGGCTGCGCAAACGCCAAACTCCGCTCCGTCCATGTGCTGGGTATAGAGGTACTCAATGAAAGGTTGTCCGGAGAGCTCTGGATTGCGTCTCTGCCTGGTATGTCATCTATAAGAATGGTACTCAGGTATCTACGTATAAAAGTCTCACTGCTGTCAAATGCGCATTCCAGATAACATAAAGAGAGGATATGTCATTGACAAAAAGGAAGAAGAGGAAGATAAGATTCTTCCAAACTCAGTACTTTTAAGAGCACCCTGGAGCAAAGGAGGGGAGCGCTTGAGTGAATATGTCATGCTGATGAGCCAGAGCCAACAGCTGCACTTCGGGCAGAGGTCTGACAGCATGAGCGCTTTAAATACAGCTGTTTCTCCTGCTAGGCATCGGTGGGTAAGTTCACATTCCACCCACAGCTCAGAGCATCATGCTTTGTAGAGACTGTATTCCCACAAAAGTCACTTGCACACAAGTGTACCAGCAGAGTGTGTATACCTATGTAAGCACAGGATCCTACATACTGAAATGCGTAGTAGGCACAAGATACTTCAGGATTTCTCAGTAGATCAACCCCATCCACGATGGGGCAGCGAACCATTTTGATCCATGGAGTGTTCCTCATACTGCAAACAGAAGCAGCAGATGACACAAACTGTCAGAGGAAGAAATTTGGTGAGCCCAAGGGACAAACGCGTGAGACAGAGAAACGGAAACAGACAAGTTTGGCTGGAGTTTGGCTGGGATTTGGATGCAAGCTGCTTTTTTGCTTCGGCGAATCGAGCTCCAAGCCTCCTTTTGTCGCCCTGTGGTAGGCTAGTAGGCCTGAAGCGCAGCCAGGTGCCGGGCGAATCGGGTGGCAAGAAGCAACCCACTCCTTACATAAGCCGCGGAGTCTCCTCCACACAGCGCTGCGTCGGTCGGAGCGTTCAGGTAGCGTGATATGCCTGGTGTCCCCCGTCACCAGCACCAAGAATGTCCACAGGCCGACCGCCTGCCCGCCTTGCATTCTCTTCTCGCAGTTCTTCCCGGCCATTTCGTCGACCTCCACCCCCCTCACCCTGCTGTACAACAACTTCTCCTCTTGAGCTCCCCAGGCATCACTCCCATCCTTTTCGTGTCCCTCGTCTTTTTCCCTTCCTCATCCTCCTTCCACCCCGTTCACTCACTATCCCTGAGCTACAAGCCTTGACATGTCCCCAGCTCGATCCTGGCGTCGACGTCTCGTTCTCTTGTAGTTCGGGGTGGAGATTGGCTTCTCGCGAGATCGCCTGTGTTTTCGCGTCGCTTCGCGCTGATCTGTGTCTCCTTTGGGCTCGTTTGTCTCCCGCCTTTTACCCCTTCGGATCGCCTTGCACTTGATAATGAGTTAAAGGTGAGCTTGAGAAATAACAGCCCCTGTTGGGAAGCCGAATCTCTGAACTGACAGGACAGAAGGTGGCCATCTGCGTCTCTCCCATCTCACCACGATACGTTCTGATATCCGGGACTCTCTCTTCCTTCCCTGTGAGAATTTACCAACACGCTGTTACCCGAAAATCGACATGGAGTCGAGTGGCGCGTCCCCGACCCGATTCCCTGCTCGGACTCCTGAGCCCCAACCAGGACGAACAACACTACAGTCAACACTTCAGCCGGGTTTCCCACACGTGAGGGGTCATGATAAGACGGAAATCACCTTACCGTCAGATAGCGTAGTTGGCCAGTTTTCCTTCGCTCCGGCTACTCAGACCACAGTGGTCACAACCACCACCACCACCACCACCACCTTCCCTCCATTTGTCATGCGAGCTCCCCGGAATCTCAAAAACCTCGATCCCAAACTCTATCCTTTGGCATCATCTCCCACACCCGATTCTCTTAAGGAAATTCACTTTACTGTCGACGGACAATCAGTCATTTTTCGGGAACCAGAAGACTCCCAGCGTGCCTTTGAAGAAGTGGGTTTCCTTTTTTCTTCCATCTCACATGCTAGCACCCGGGGCTGACAACAAACTAAACAGTTCAAGCATCTGCATAAGGCGTTGAGAAACTCAGACGGAGTTATCCAGTCTGTCACTGCTACTGGTCCAGAGGAATCGACAAGTGCCTTGTCTCACTCTCCTAACGTTTTCAGCGGCAACCAGTCCACAACATTAGACCTAAGACGCCGTCAGATATCTCCAGCTCCAACTTTGGAATCGAAACACACGCTCAAACGAGCCTGTCCGTCGACCAACAACAACCACCCCCATATTAAGTCAGCTAGGTTCCTACTTGGATCCCAGACGAACCTAGGCTTAGCAACCCCTGAAACTGAAAACAGTAGTTTCATTACGAATAACGAACAAAACGGCGTGAGTCGATCATATTCGGGCACATTTATGGACTTTCCCTCTGGAGCTTCATTCGAATCGAGTTCCTCCGAACAAGCTGTTGTTGAACCTGGGAGCCCTTCCAAAGCCACTTTCAGCGCCATGGAGAGCTCCCCTCTTCATGAACGCCGTACTGCGTCATATACTTTGGCGTCCTCTCCCAACATCGGCAAGCAAGCCAGATTTTCTTCGAGTTCCATAGAAGAACCTGCACAAATCCGACCTCTGAAGAAACAAGCTAGACTAGATGACTCAGCAGAGTCTCAACGTGGGGATTCTCTGCGAGGGTCTCAGTCATTACCCGTGGAAAATGCTGGATCGCAAAGCTTGTGTTTACCTAGCCCCTGTTTATCGCCGGTGACAGCCATGAATTCTCAGGGCCTTGATACATCCTTCGATTCAACTGAAGAACAGGAAACTGATACTGATGCAAGTTTTGACCACAAACCGCAACAAGTTCAAAGCAGCTCTAGGACTACAGATGGCATCAATGTGGACTCACTATGCTTGATGGATATGCCATTGATGCTGGATTATTTTGAGTCAATTCCCGACAAAATGAAGACATACATGATGTATCAGCTGCTACGGAGATGTCCTAAGCAGACCTTGCATTTTGTCGCCGATGTGGTCAATCCCGCCCTTAAGTGCGATTTTCTTGCTCAGCTCCCGTTGGAACTTAGCCTCAATATTGTCAAGTATCTCGACGTGAAATCCATGTGCCGAGCTTCGCAAGTGTCAAAGAAGTGGAGGCAAATCATTAATTCTGATGAGAAGACGTGGAAAGCGCATTTCGAAGCTGATGGCTATGTACTTCCACCAGGAGAATTACAGCGTGCAATCGAGGAGGGCTGGGGATGGCAGTGCCCAACTGGAAATGATGATTGCGAGTTAGATCTGCGCTCGTCAACTACTTTGAGATGTGACAGTGACAACTCTTCGGCGTCCTCGTCGCCTATGCTTTGCGGCCTCGACGCCAGTAACCCTCAGCAGTCTGCAAGCCCTTCTTCTTCACGACGCCTTAAACGTAAGGCAGTGTCAACATTGTCAAGCCGAAAAATCGTGAAGCGGAAACATCAGGCTGAACAGTCCGGATGGCTGTCCAATTTGGCTGTCACAGATAGTCCCTATGCAGCAGCTAACGCGGCCGCGCTTGCAGTCCCATACCCTAACGTCGGTCTACCTTCTCTACGGTCCCTGCATCTTTACAAGTCGCTTTATCAGCGACACTATCTAATACACCGAAACTGGATGAGAAAAGATATCAAGCCACTACATTTTGCCTTCCGTGCTCACGATCGGCACGTCGTAACTTGCTTACAATTCGACTCTGACAAAATCTTGACTGGTAGTGATGACACCAATATCCATGTCTATGACACAAAAACTGGTGCTCTCAGGGCTACCCTCGAGGGACACGAAGGCGGCGTTTGGGCGCTGCAATACTACCAAAACACTCTCGTTTCGGGGTCAACCGATCGATCTGTTCGAGTATGGGATATCGAAAAAGCGAAGTGTACGCAGATATTTCAAGGCCATACTTCGACCGTACGTTGCTTGCAAATTCTGTTGCCGACAGAGATTGGGAAGTTACCTGATGGAAAACCGAATATGATGCCGAAAGAACCTTTGATAATTACTGGTTCGCGTGACTCCACTCTAAGAGTGTGGAAGCTACCTCGACCTGGAGATCCCGAATATTTCCAAGCAGGACCACCTCAGGATGACAGCACCTGCCCTTACTTTGTTCGGGTCTTGACTGGGCATTCACACTCTGTTCGTGCTATTGCCGCCCATGGGGACACCTTAGTGAGCGGTAGTTATGACTGCACAGTCAGAGTGTGGAAAATCTCCACTGGAGAGGCCATTCATAGACTCCAAGGCCACAGCTACAAGGTTTATAGTGTGGTACTGGATCACAAACGGAATCGATGTATCAGTGGCTCGATGGATAACCTCGTGAAGATTTGGTCTCTCGAGACTGGATCAGTGCTGTATAATTTGGAAGGTCACACTTCACTTGTTGGCCTTCTCGACCTTCAGGCTGATAGGCTTGTGTCCGCTGCGGCCGATTCTACCCTGAGAATCTGGGATCCGGAGAATGGTCAATGCAAAGCAACACTTACAGCTCATAGCGGCGCCATTACATGTTTTCAGCATGATAACCAGAAGGTTATTTCGGGTTCAGATCGCACTTTGAAGATGTGGGACGTTCGGACAGGTGAATGCCTCCGTGACCTTTTGACTGATCTCAGTGGGGTGTGGCAAGTCAAGTTCAGTGACAGGCGATGCGTTGCGGCCGTTCAACGCGACAGGCTAACATACATCGAGGTACGCTCCTCTAACCTGAAACCACTCATAATTGCTAGCCAGTATTGACTGGATGTGATTTTGTATAGGTTCTGGACTTTGGCGCTTCCCGTGATCGCGTACCCGTCCACAAACTCGGCAGGAGAATCTTGGTTGACCAGAATGGTCAAGAAATTAACGAAGATAACGAAGAGGCTGACGGAGAAGAATTTGACAACTAGTCTCCATGACTCTCAGCAACCTCTCACCTGGTAATGCATGACTTTTTTGTTTCCAGCTCTGGATGCTACACCCTTATTCGCTTATGGCTTTCTACATATACCCCGTACTGAAACATGGCACGAACTTGATCAAGACGAACCTGAGGAACTGTTTGATCGTTTCGGTCTTACGCATTCGATCGGATACTGGAGTTGATTTACTAAGATACACCTTTCGTGATGATCATTTGCGATTTCTGTCTGCACAAATTGCATAGCATGGGCCAGGGATTGTCTTTTTCTTTTTTTCCGTCTCTCAAACATCAGGGAGCTCTTGGGGCTTTGCTGTTTCTCGACCCTTAGGGATAGATATCGAGTGTACAGTAGTACTCTTAAACAAGCACAGCTTTGTTAGACCACCTTCTCTCAGCAGGGGATACCATTTTCAACTCGGTTTTATTTGGTAACTTACTCAAAAAGCTAGAATCTGAACTGGGTTCTGTCACATCTTAAGACCATCAGTCCTGAATACGCTCGGCCGTTTGAGTGATGTTGAAGAAATTGACAATTTGCACACTGGACCACGGCACAAGAACTGTCTGATAGAGTGCTATGTGTAGTTTCCTGACACGAGACTACTATATAAACACTGAAATAGCTTGGGTATAAATCCTCTAAGAACAAAGGTCTCCATAGTCGAGATGATGAAATGTCTAGGGCCCGTTTCCCGATTCCCTACACAATTAAAAACAACTCAAGTGCCTTGAACCGCCCATTATTCCAATCCATTGACACCTCCCGTGCATTAGCCAAACCGCTGAATATGGCACAATACCATCTCCATTCGAGGTATATCGAGTATCTTTAGAAAGAAAGAAAAATCGCCCAGATCTTCCCCGAACCCCATGAAGCAGGTTTCGCGGATCAATATACGAAAAGTTCCGGGATCACTGCAGCTGACTCCCCCGTCTCCTAAGCTTCCTCGGAGCTAGAAGGGGCCTGCGAATCAAAGCCTGCGGCACGCAGAATCTCCCATCTAAGAGCATCAAGGCCCAAACAGTTAACAGAAGATCGAGGGATCTTGGCACAACAGCAAAGGATATCTTCCAGTGTTCCGGGCCCAGGGGGGACTTCTGTCGAGATTGTTTTCCAAACACGATCGTAAATCCTAGCGAGATCTTTGAGGCGGGCGGGATTAAAACCGCGATACTGGCGCATATTGCCTTTGACCAGCACCTCGTCTACTTTCGCGAAGATGAGCTGATGGGAGACGGCATTTTGACGGAGAATCTCGAGAATCTCTTTGTCGTTCGATTTGAGGCCGTGTTTCGGGTTTATAAGAAGAAACACACGCCGGAGCCTGGGTTAGAAGTGTGTGAGTTCAGGTATGTGGGTGGACAATTAAGCATTATCAGGAAAAGAGAAGGGAATGGGGCGTACTGTTTCCTTCCCACAAGGTATTTCATAATCTCTTCTCCCCACTCACGTTGGCTTCCCTTCCCATAACCGGGTATATCGATAAGGGAAAGTTTCGAATCTCCCCCTTTCTTCCCTCCAATACCGTAAGCATGGAACTCCTTCGTTCGTCCTGGGCGTCCCGATACGTGGGCGATGTGTGTTCCAACTAGGGCATTGATAAGAGAGCTTTTCCCGACATTCGATCTTCCCATAAAAACTACTTCTGGTATGTCAGAAGGAGGGATTGTACGGAACAGACTGGATGCCCAAAGGTGGACTGGAGAATGGTCTGTATGAGCGAAGAACTGATTGGCGAAAGCAAGCTGGGCCCTAGTCGGAGGTGGTGTATCGCGATAGAAGTTTAATTCGTCACTTGTTAATTTCAAGAGATAGCTCTCGGAAGCTTGTGCCCTCTGTTCCCTCCTTTCTCTGAAGGTGTTTTTCTCCAATACAGCCGTTGATGCGAAAGAGCGGTAGAAGTTTCTAAACGGGCTATCTCCAGCTCGACAGCGTCGGCAGACATAATGGAAGTTCATCTTCTTATAAACACAGAAACTCAAAAAGGGAGAGAAGAGACACCAGGTCAATAAAAGAACATGAGACGCAACTAAACAGTACTAATTGCTCTTTCGTATTGTTCTCAATCTGTTTTGAGAGCGGGTTAGATGATATCTTGAATACAAACATGCCAAACATGTGTCGTCGTGTCTCGGTTTGGGAACCACGAATAACGCCGAGCACATCAACTCAGCCCCTGTGGGGTCACTCGACCCGCTCAACCCAGAGTCGAATTACTGTGATTCTTGCATGTAGTAAATCTGAGGGAGTGATTTCACGCGCAGTGTAGGTTGTGAGCCTTCTCTAAGACCAAGGATCCCATCGCGAAAAATGATCAACGCCGTGCTTGTTTTCAATAACAGCGGCCAGCCGCGCCTGACGAAGTTTTATACCCAGCTTGTACGGTCACTTTACTTTGCTCCCTTCCATTTGAAATACGTGCAATGAGAGCCACGCTGACGACTTGGATGACAGGATACTCAGACACAACAGTCGCTCATAGCACAGATCTACAATCTTGTAACGCAGCGACCACCATCAGCCTGTAATTTCCTTCCTCTGCCGCCGCTGCTTTCCCAGGGCGCGAGCACAAACCCGGCCAACGGTCCGTCGGATGCGCCTACACAGATCACATACCGAACATACGCCACATTATCATTCATCTTAATATCCACATCCACGGAATCACCGCTAGCTTTAATAGATTTAATTCAGGTTTTTGTGGAGGCGCTGGATCGCCTCTTCGAAAACGTATGCGAGCTGGATCTTATATTCGGATATGAAACCATGCACGCGGTGCTGGGCGAGATGATCGTCGGAGGAATCGTTGTTGAGACCAATTTGGACCGTATTGTACAGGGAGTTCGCAGCCAGGAAGGGCACAAGGGCAGAAGAGGTGCTGTTGAAGCCGCCAGCACGACGATAGGACGTACTGGCATTCCCGGGTTAAGCGTTCCCTGGAGGTGAAACCCGGCCCAGGGAGCAAGACGTTTTCAAGAAGTCATGTTTTTGTTACTACGACTAATGACAGGCTAATTATCTGCTTTGGGAACGGCAATGAGGGTACTAGGGCGCATGGAAATTCGCATCTACATTGGGATCTAATATGTGACACATGATAGAGAGACTAAATTGATGAGAACACTTTATTCAGCACGTCTTTCTACTTAACAACGCAGTGCATATGAAGCACAAACTTCCACTTTTCGAGTATTTGAGCACCCAAACGTCAGGCAAATCCAGCAGCCATGTGACTTGAGTGAGTAATATTTAACGCCCGGATGTCACATGCCCATATAGGGCACGTGATCTAAGAGCCAATCCTGACATCGAGGCGGGTAGAGCGGAACTAGTTACCTATCTAATAGCTATGTACACGTGTGGAGAATGGAATGCTGTACTGCTACACCAGCAGAGCCTGTGTGTCTGTTGCCTTTAAGCAGGGTAATACTATCGTCGTTTAGGGTTGTGTTTGGGGGGACGCAGGGCGGGTAGGTGTAGACGGAGGAATAGAAGAGGGTGACGGAGGGGAGGATGGAATGGAATTGAGTTGCCGCGTCACTGTGGGCCGGTGCATTGGGCAGACTTCCTTATAGAATCTGGTCTCCTTCAGCCAGCTGTTGAATTCTTGGGCGCCTCTATCGGTGGCCAGGATCTCGCGGAGGTTGTAGGCAGGCTGCCGTCGTCGTGTTGCTGCGCGTCTGGCGAGACGGCAGTAGAAGAAGTGTTCTGGGGTTTTGCGGTGTCCGCATAGGCAGTGAAGCTCTGCATCTGTATGGTTTAGGCGGATGTGATAGTCTGCAAAGTCTCCATGACCTGTACGGCTTGCATACAACTTTCCCAGGGTAAATCGTGGGAGCTTCTTCTCAATTGAGGCCTTCTGCAGGGGAATCTCGAGGTCTGCATATCGTTTGGGTGCATTCTGAGCCCAGTAATCTTGAAAGGCTTGTGTAGCCTGCTCCTTCACCTGTCTGCGTATGTAAGCCAGTGTGGAAGGTATGCCTTGTGCTGTAGGGGAGCCTGCTGCTTTTGCTGCTGCAGCTTTGGCCTCTTATCAGCTTTCTCGTTGCCGGCCACACCTGCGTGACCAGGGACCCATCGGATAATCACCTTTCCCTTGGAAGCCATGTGACTTGCATCAAGGTGAGTGTCTTGACTCTCGAGCTCTTGGCGATCGAGTGCACGTGAGTTTAGGGCTGGAACTCGCTTATTTCGGGCGCCAAGAATAAGCTACAAAAACACACCTCAAGCCTTACTTCGCTTCTGTTCCTCGTCTCCTCTGTCAGTCAACGACGCAGCGGCAAACTCAACAACAATGGTAAGATTTTGATTTCCACCGTGAATATAACATCTCTCTCTGAGGCTGTAAAATTTCCTGGGCGCCTTTGGGTCCTGGAATTTACCATGCCGATGAAGCAATTCCATCGATCGCATCGGCGCTTCTCTGAAGCGGTGCATCGGTGATGACTGGCTGGAGCTATGGACATTTGCAGGAATGCGTGTTCATTAGCTCTTTAGAGATTAGAAGATATCTTCTTTGGTGAATGAGCTTCGCTGATGATCTTCTTTTCTCAATGACAGCCCCCAAAGAGCGGAAAGAAAGTTGCTCCCGCCCCCTTCCCCCAGGGGAAGGCCGGTGCTACCAAGAAGGCCGCCAAGGTTAGTTTTCACCCATGCTAATCCGTTGTCTTGTTGGAGTTACTTCAGAACATAACTAACTCTGATCCTGTAGAACCCTCTGATTGAGAAGCGCCCCCGCAACTTCGGCATTGGCCAGGACATCCAACCAAAGCGCAACCTCTCGCGCATGGTGAAGTGGCCTGAGTATGTCCGTCTGCAGCGCCAGAAGAAGATCCTCAATCTCCGTCTCAAGGTTCCCCCAGCGATTGCGCAGTTCCGGAACACTTTGGACCGCAACACCGCTGCTCAGACCTTTAAGTTCCTCAACAAGTACCGCCCTGAAACAAAGGCTGAGAAGAAGGAGCGTCTTCACAAAGAGGCCACCGCCATTGAGGCTGGCCAGAAGAAGGAAGACGTCAGCAAGAAGCCCTACACTGTCAAGTATGGTCTCAACCATGTTGTTGGCCTGATTGAGAACAAGAAGGCTTCGTTGGTCCTCATTGCCCACGATGTCGACCCCATTGAGTTGGTTGTATTCCTTCCTGCCTTGTGCCGCAAGATGGGTATCCCATACGCCATCATCAAGGGCAAGGCCCGTCTTGGAACCGTTGTTCACAAGAAGGTGAGCTTTCGCTTACTACCAGATCTGACATGGACATTTGCAGCGACTGACTACTTGTGATATGTAGACCGCTGCTGTCCTTGCAGTGACAGAAGTCCGCGCCGAGGACAAGGCCGAGTTCTCCAAGCTCGTCACCGCCATCAAGGAGGGTTACAGTGACAAGTACGAGGAGAGCAGACGCCACTGGGGCGGTGGTATCATGGGTGCCAAGGCTCAGGCTCGCCAGGAGAAGAAGCGCAAAGCCATTGAGTCTGCCGTCAAGATCTAAAAAGGCTTTGTTTTTCTACCGGGAGGGTTCGGCGTTGAGTTGTGAGCATCCGGTTGGGATCACGAGCCGTAATGTTGTCTAATGAAAAGGAACGAGCTCTGACTTCTTCACCTTCGATTCCTTTCTTTATCTGCAAACAATGGAATGGAAGCGATCAAAGTCATACCGACTCGTGTTTTATGTATGCCATACTTTTGTTTTATTGATGCACATATACCCCTGGGATGATTCTTTCGAAACAATATCAATCATGACAAGCGATTTACGACTCGTGATTTTTATGTGTTTCGAGGGAGCTGTCTCACTGGATTGCTTCGTAGGCTGCAGTTCCAACTTTCTATCCATCATCTGTAAGACTTGCCCTGTCCAAGATGAACAGTCATGTTGGTAGGGCGGAACCGGAGAATCGATTCTGTTGTGATTATTCATGGCCCTGAATGTCGACTTGATATGTCGATAAGCTGATTTCAGCTCAACTGGTGTAATTCTATGACAACAAGGGCAAAATTCCACGCATACGCATTACAAAATTATTGACAGTTTTCCGAAGAGTAGCATGACTTCACTTGAAGGGTCCCCAGAACCAGAAAAGAAAACATTGTGATGCCTTGCGCCCTCATAGCCTCCCGATGATGAGATAAGGTGGTGATTAAAAACAGGATACGGAGAAGCAAGGGTGTCTGACCCTAGACACGACTTGGAAGGGTATACGCAGTTAAAGAAAAGCTCAGATGGGGTATTCTAAAGGAAAAATATGATGACGAAAGGGCAGCCTAGGCACTGTCATCTCATGTCCATGGTACGTTTCGTTACGAAAGTTTTATTCGCGCGGTTGTTGTCGAATAAGTCCCTGTCGTGCCTGGAGGTAAGTTAGCATCAGTTGAAAGCGTAATAATAAGGAAGGTGAATGAACAGAAGAAATCTACCTTCATCTGCTCGATTCGCGCTTTCAATTGACTTGTCACTTCTGCTGCTCTCTTCCAATTTTCTCCGGGTTCCGTTGGGGATGTGATACCAGCAGAACCCTCACTCCTCCCGTAGCCTCCGATTCTTGTGGCTCGTGCTGGGCTTCCACTGCCAGATGAATATGAGCCTGTCGGAGGACTGAGTTTTCTTCTTCCGGTTAAACCAGCTCCAGAGCTGAAACCTGGCGATGTTAAACCGCCATTATTTTCTTTCTCTTCGCTGTGGTTGGATGACGCAAAACTTAGAGGTCTAGAACTCTCAAAACGAGAACCCAGATGCAGGTTTGCACGCGAGGATGAAGGACCGTTGAATTGGTTAATATCATCAGAATACACCCCGGCCTCGCCCATACCCATGTTCAAGCCCATATCAGGCAGGGTGTTTGGTGGGCTTGCCGCGGAGGCACGAAGGGCTCTCGCAAGCTCTCGTTTCAGGCGCTCGATTTCTCTTTGCTGCTTCTGGACCGTTTGCTCCGCGGTTTCGGCATCACTCCTTGCACGGACTAGCTGAGTTTCTTTAGCCTTGATGTTGAGAACATCCCTAGTATGGTCTTCTATTAACTGGGCATTCTGGTTCTGAAGCTCGTTAATTTCTGACACAAGTTTGGACCTCTCGGCTCGTAGGTCCTCTGTTAAGCGGATTAGTCGCTCCTTTTCCAGACGAAGTTCTTCTAATTCTGCACGTTCAATAGCACTCAGTCCCGAAGCGATTTGAGCGCTAGGGGCCGGTTGTGGTGCTGATTCCGGGACAGATGCACTAGGTTTCGCTATTGGACGACCTGCAAGACCCCGACCGAGACCAAACTTCGGCTGGGAAGAAGCCAGAGGAGGAGCTTCCTCCGTTGGTGGAGATACTACTCTGCGTTGTGGAGAAGCCAACTGCGGGGGAGCACCGACTCCAGGGCCAGCCAGCTTTCTCGTTTTAAGGCCTGGCCCTGGCGTCGCAAGACCACTGGATTTCGGAAGACTGAGTTTCGAAGGGATGCCTTTCGGTTTCGCTGGTGAGGGAGCAGAAGTGGGTTCGGGTGCGGGTTCGGGTGCAGGCGCAGGCGCTGGTGCAGTTGTCGGTTCTGTGGCTGGAGCAGGCTTCTTGACTACTTTCTTGACGACGGTTTTCTTGCCTGGAGCTGTAGGTGCGGTTTTTGGTGGACCTACGATTGGCTTAGGTCGGTCTTTTGCCTTCACTTCGGCAGTTTCAAAGAATTCTTTGATCTTAGTCTTCCTGATGTCGTCCAGACCATCCATGTATGGATTCATAGCGCGCTCTCCCATGATTTTCATCAGAGTCCCGAGAACCTCAGCAGCACCTGTTCGAGTCACCTCACTAGATTCGGTAAGCAGTTTTGTACCTGCCTCTGCTATTGACTTTGTCTCCGGTTTCGAAGGGACATCTCTCGTTGTTCGAAGGCAACGGATCAAAAACTTCACGTTCTCTTGTTTCACTTGTGGATTCTTGTGTTTCAAGAATTCAAGGATATCCTCCAAACATTCGGATAAACTAGTTGCAGCAAAGACAGCGTCAAGTGCTTGTCCAAGAGCGTCCGCAACAGACTGCTTTTTTTCCTTCAATCTTTCCATCATGGGCGGCATGATAGCAGAGCGGTGCTTGGCAAAGTCCTTCCGTAATCCTTTTGCGAGAGCCTCGACAGTGTTGGCAGCCACTGTTACCACAGAAATATTTGCGTCTTTCATACATTTTGCAAGTGCTTGTATGAGCTCGTTAAACGGACCATCTTTGATGCGAGGAACGTTAGTAGCGGCATATAGCTCATCGAGCGCCTCTTTGCGGTCTTTCCATTTTGTGGACCCTAATCTGTCGTGGAGATCCTTTGGTATTTCTGGCATGATGTCGACTGGTTCTGCAAGATCAAACACGTCGACTTCTCCAGCGTCGTCTTCATCTCCCCCCTCGGCTCCCGCTGCAGCTCCATCGTCCTGTGTGTTAGCTGCGGCCATTGCCTCCTGTTGAGCCTGAGTAAATCTTTCCTGTTTTGGAGGAGGCTCTTGTTTCACGTTCTCGAAAAGCTTTTCCAAGTCTTGCTGCTGGACTGGCTTTAGCTCGCCCCAGAATAACGGTTTCATGGCGTCTTTCAGCCACCTGTACAACTCCACTGCCAAATTCTGGGCCTCTGCTCGCACATTTTTATCGGCATGGCCGAACATCTTTGGGAGAGCTTTTAGCACGGGTTTGGCATCAACCACTTTGCATCCGTAATTGTGGAATATGGACGTAAGAGCGGCACCAGTTGCAGCGATGATTTTCGGCTGTTTATGTGACAAGGCGCCAACAAGGTCTTCAATGAGGGGATCTGGTTTCTCCATCTCCACGAACAGTAGTAGGGCTTCCAATGCGTTTGCTTTGGCAGCAGGCCGAGTTGCTGTTAGACCTTTTTCGATAATGGGTATCGCGGTAGTGCTCCGCGTTCTGTTTGTGCAATTTCAAGCGAGTCAACAGCCATTTCCCGCGTACTAGATTCACCAAGGGTCCTAAAATCAAGACACATACCTTGAACATGCTTGTACGCCAGCGTACTTAAGAAATGAGCAATATGCTGCGAGTCCTTCCGCCTGTGCGGCGACATTGGAATCTGCGACAGCGCCTTTCCATAGTCCAGGGTCTTGTAGGAATGGACGAAAGACGGGATCCGATTCGTCTGGTGATTTTTGGAATTGTTTATTGGCATCTTCATAGCCTTCTTTTCTCACTTTCCAGTTCTAATCTGAGAGATTAGCAAGAAAAAAAAATCATTGCTCGAACAATGGGCCCAAGAGTCCCAAAACTGATCCGCACCTTGTGGGTAAATCTTTCTGGTAAAGGCAAGGAAGAATAATCCTCCTCTTGCTCGGCCATTTTCAGCCCTTAGTTCCTTTTCTTAGCGGTCACCGATGAAGTGACTCCAAGTATGGCTGTTTTTTGTTGCGAGTTGACAGACTTGTCAAACCTGCCACACGTCTGCTACGCACGACGACTCTCTCCGGCTATGGGTCTTGTTAAGTGAGTTGGGCAGGGCGCAACGAATCTCAACTCGTGAGCAGTTATCCGGTGCGGCAGTTTCTTTCGTGGATGAGGAAGTGAAACCAAACAAGAGGCTTCATGCGAACTGGCAACGATACGTAAACAAAGGTTCAACACGGAGTTCCCTACGGACGCAACGGAGAGTTCAAGTTACTTGTCAGTTTTGACAAAACACAATCCGAGTTAGCTGGGAGTTAAAGCGGGGATATTCTCTTACGTCGGAATCTGGCGGTTGTGTTAGGCACGGTTAGGTATCAGAGCTTGGTCAGACGTCAACAAGCAAGGAGAGCCATCACTGCGGTGATGCTGCCCGTTGTGTGTGTCTTGGCATCTCTGCCGCTGTTTGACTTCCCGAACCCAATGTTCGATTATGATCCGGTTAAAGGGACCTTGGTTCATTCCGCTCTTCTGAATACACAGCTCAGGAAGAAGTTTCCAGGATCTATAGAGCACAAGACTGATGGTTAGTTGCGCTGACACTCCGCTGTTGACGTCCGGAATCATTCCCGCCTCCGCTGCGTCGAACGAATAAACAATCCATCTCTCCGTCTGCACCGTTGAACATCTGACTAACAACGAGTTCTTTCTTTGCGATACCCCCTGATTTCCTCGTCGTGAACTGCATACTTTCGAGTCGGGTCAGAAAACCCAGCAATCCGATTGTGCTGTTGGCAAAGCATAGGAACTCGGGCGGCCGAGGAGGGGCTGGGTGCGGTGTGTCGACCTGGGGGCACCATAACATACCCAACCATGAGCCAGTTACTTACTGCACGGCAGGCAGAGGAGCTGTGGGTTACGACGGGATCGCTGTCTTTTTGCTAACTAGTGCCCTTGCTAATTGACTCGAACTCAGTCACAAGTCCATCATCGCCTACCTCCTCTCCGTGAACCTCACAAATAGCGCCGCTGCTCTGCGCGAGGAACTCAGTGACAGTATCCAACTCGACGACGCCACTGCGAAGAAATATGAGGGTCTGCTAGAGAAAAAATGGACGAGCGTCGTCAGGTTACAGAAAAAGGTCCGCCCACCTTACCCCTCATGCGACGTGAGAACGTTGATTAGAGAGGCCTGAGTACTGATCGCGGAGCATGCTCCATCCGCAGATTATGGACCTTGAGTCCCGCAACGCTGCTCTTCAAGCCGAACTCGACTCCGCCACTCCAACATCCCTCTCCAGAAGAAACCAAGATCCTGTCTCCTGGCTGCCACGTGGGCCGGCTAAACATAGCCTCCAGTCCCATCGGGAACCCGTAACGTGCGTTGCCTTCCATCCAGTATTCTCCTCTCTTGCCTCTGGCTCAGATGACACGACTATCAAGATATGGGACTGGGAACTGGGCGAACTTGAAAGGACAGTGAAGGGTCACACAAGGGCTGTTTTAGACGTCGATTATGGGGGACCTCGGGGTAATACCTTGCTGGCATCATGCTCTTCTGACCTCACGATAAAATTGTGGGATCCGTCTGACGACTATAAGAATATACGCACACTACCGGGACACGACCACAGCGTATCTGCGGTGCGATTCATTCCATCTGGCGCTGCTGGATCCCCCTTATCAGGGAACCTCCTCGTGTCAGCGTCTCGGGACAAAACACTACGAATCTGGGATGTCACAACAGGCTACTGCGTCAAAACAATACAGGGACACGCGGAATGGATCCGCGATGTCGCGCCTTCAATAGACGGCCGTTTTCTCCTCTCCGGTGGCGATGACAGGGTTCCACGATTGTGGGATATTTCGTCCGGAGAAACCAAAGCCACATTCATTGGACATGATCATAATGTTGAGTGCGTTGCTTTCGCGCCTGCAGCGAGCTATCCCCACCTAGCGACTCTGGCAGGACTCAAGAAGCCCCCTCCTGCCTCGTCTTCTGCGGAATTCATTGCCACGGGCTCGCGAGACAAGACCATACGGCTCTGGGACGCGCGTGGCACCCTGATCAAGACACTAGTTGGTCATGACAATTGGGTGCGTGGCTTGGTGTTCCATCCTGGTGGTAAATACCTCCTTTCAGTCAGCGACGATAAGACCATCCGTTGCTGGGACTTGACACAAGACTGCAAGTGCGTACGGACAGTGTCAGATGTGCATACGCATTTCGTCAGCTGTATAAGATGGGCGCCCAATATTATCAAGAACGATGTGCCTGTTGATGGCCACGGTGGGACCAATGGAGGTACGCCAATGGCGAACGGCGTCACTTTGGGAAGAAAAGAAGATACTGGCGGCGGAGGAAAGATCCGATGTGTTATTGCAACTGGCAGTGTGGACCTAAAAGTCAGGATCTTTGCCTCTTGAGTATAACTAGCTATTCCATGACAACTCGTCTCATCACAGGACAGAAAAGGAAAATCACCAATGAACGATCAACGAAACTACAGCATATCTCCCACGGAGAAGAGGTATAGCCCTCCTTCTGCAATGGTTAATGAAAAAAAATTCTCTATTTTTCTCTGAGCTTGAGTTTCAGGTCATGGATTTTTCTTCCTTGTTTCTTCTTCCTCGCCCTGTCGCTTCTTTCACATATCTGACTTTTTGCAAATTACATATTCCAGTTCTTAGACACGTGTATTTATGCGGATGATACTTATTTTCCCTCGATAGTGTCACACATTTTTGTTGGTTTTCGCCCTTGAACGTTTTCCTTAGTTGTCATTGGTGCGCTCTTCCAAAATAGGAGTCCATGAACACCTGGGCAGATATTTTACCGTCCATCCGAAAGATGCAATAAGGA
The DNA here is from genome assembly GCA_900128795.2 of Malbranchea cinnamomea. Classification (NCBI taxonomy): domain Eukaryota; kingdom Fungi; phylum Ascomycota; class Eurotiomycetes; order Onygenales; family Malbrancheaceae; genus Malbranchea; species Malbranchea cinnamomea. The sequence goes on from FQSS02000157.1 coordinate 83,441, forward strand.
ACTATGTGGAACTATGCATGACATTTTAAACAGTCAAAACCGATTTCAGATAAAGAGAATCCCCAATTTCTTTTTGGCCGAGTACCAGTCGTTATTTCCCTAAAAGTCTACACGAGATAAATGCGCCAAATAATCAACCGCAAGCGTAAGACCACAGAACAAGATTAAAAGAAAACGAATGTGTGGAAAAGAAGAGTAACCGGCGGGGTATACTAACAGCATAATGAGTCCATCGAAAAGCACGACAGAGGCACAGAGAGACAATAGGAAAAGATTAAAAAGAGCGCATCAGGGAGAACGTAGAGGGAGAGGCCAGAGTCGAAGGTGGATAGTAAAGGAAACACGACTGTTAAATTTTTCAGGACAATGAAAGTGGGCTCCTCGATCGAAGGAACCAAAGGGGATCTGGTTTAATAGTGAGCACAACTTGAGATGAAATGGTGATACTGCTTCGTAAGTCTGCGAAAGAACAAAGAGATTGGCCCCAGGAATCTTCAGAATTTGGAGAATAAACGGCAAAAACCTCAAAGCCCAGCATCGATAAGCACAATATTGACAAGGACATAAGCAAAACCATGGACAAGAAAGGTAGTCAAGGAAATGGGCAAAAGAGCATTCCTTGACAGGTACAAGGAGGACAAGTCAAACTTGAAACACGAGAAACAAAGACCAAGTCCTAACTCCGCGAGCCTTTGACCCATGAAAGCAATGTCTATCCCCTGAATTCCCAATTTACCGTAAGGTAAGAAAATTTCCGCCTCAGAACTTGGGGCACCCCATTTGTTATGGCCCCAAGACTCATATTTCTCAAGTGAAAAAAAAAAGCCCACTAGACCACTGTTCAAATGTTTCCTTACAGGTCAATCAAACTTCCACTCTGAGGCGGACGCTGGGGAGCACCAAACGGATTATTGCTTGGTTGGTTAGTTGGAAGGCCAGTTAAATGGTGGTTGAGAAAAGGATTATTGCCAGTCTGGTTAGGCTGTAAACGACTGAGGCCTTGGCCGGCTGAGTTGACAAAGACTCCCGGAGCCGTGTGCTGAGCTGGGATGCGTAGATCTCCAACGTTGCCAAACGTATCCTGGCCTTCGCCCGTTGCGAGGAGCGCGTTAAGACGCGCGTATTGAGAGTCTTGCAGCTTGGACGGCTGAAACGTTGGCTGCTGTTGCTGCTGCTGGTTTTGTTGTTGCTGCGCGGCTTGGTAGTTGAGAATCGGATTCGTGGACAATTTGTTGGTATTGAACTGATTTGTGGTCCTCTGTTCAGAGAGAGCCTGAAGAGACGGAGGACCATTCGAAGTCGCAGGCCGTGGTTTGTTGAAGTTCGTGGCAAAGGGATTGTTCGACCCCGTTGGCATGGGTTTGAGAGCGTTTATTGACTGTTGGTTGTTAGTCGCCCAGGGGTTGTTACTGCCTGGCTGGAGGAAGTTGTTGTCTTGCTGTTGTTGTGGTTGCGGCATTCCGAAAAAATCGTTCCCATAGGGATTGGTATTGAACGAGGTTTGCTGCTGCTGGATAGGCTGAGGCTGTAAGAAGTTGTTTTGCTGAAAAGGTTGCTGAAATGGGGATTGGTCGTATCCAGTGGGTTGTTGCTGGTACCCATATCCATTGGTTAATCCGGTTAGTTGTGGTTGGAAGCCAGTGGGCTGCGAGTAGATGTTGTTCAACATGCCAGTGCTCATTGGCTGTTGAGCATCGAGAGGGTTGCCAAACCAGTCGACTGCACCTTGCTGCTGATATCCTTGATTATAGCCAGTGGGCTGAGGCTGGGTCGGGGTGGTAGTGTCGCCAAAGAGAGAAGCAGCATTGCTCTCCTCTAATTCGCGTCGACGAAGTTCTTCTTCTTCTTTACTGAGTTTAATAGCCTTTGCAAGGTCATCGTCCTCCTCCTCCCTTCTTCTCTCACGCTCCCTGCGTTTTCTCTCTTCCTCAGCCTCATGCTTGCTTGCTTCTATCGCAAGTTTATATTCAATGTCTTCCTCGTCTGCTCGAGGGCGCTGCTGACGAGGTCTCGGAGGTTCAGTGCGGCCAATGCCATGCATGCCATCTTCTAGACCAGAAACACGAGACTTCCACAATTTTCTGTCAGAACGTTCGCTGCGAAGACGGTCTTCGTCAAGAATAAGCGCAGTAAGCTCCTTGGCGGCGACACGAACTATATAACGGCTAAAGTCAGCCAACCAAGCCGTATCAAACATAAGAGTCAGTTTCAAGCTGCTAACCATTCTGACCAACGTCCCGCCCATTCTCATCAATATACTGAAATTCGCGGAGGGTCTTGATGATATAGAGGTTCTTTCTGGCCCAAGTCACAACCAATTCGGATCCTTCGTGAAGACAGTAATCCAACACCTTCAAAGACTTGAGAACATGTCGCCAGTTTTTCCCTTTGTCGTTGAGGCGTTTGTCGAGCATATCCATGATCTCGTAGAAATCGCTGTGGCTATAACAGGGATGGCACAGTTAGCAACAGCACTCTAGTTTAGAGTTATCAAAGGGGTAGACTTACCTATTGAAAGTGAGGGCCGCGATTTCAGCCATCTCTGTGCCGGTAGGACCCCAGGCATCGTTACTCGTGGCTACAAGAAACAAGCAGGCGTTAGCGAATGCCAGCAGAAAGGGGTCAAAAATAGAAGAAGTTGATGGTGGAGCCGTACCATTTCGAACCTTTATCTGTACCGACGAGTATCCCTTCGTTACGTTTTTGACACTCCTAACAACCCTCGACATCTTCGAAAGTTGGAGGTTATCGACGGTGAAAGAAATTGGGTGGTGTCAACTGCTTTGAAAATAGATGCGATTATGGTCGGCAAAGATTCCTGCGTTTCCTTTGAAAGGCTTGTGGCGCAGCAGAGACTCAGTATGCTCTGTGGTTCATTCACTCTTCTTCTATGGTCCAGAGAGGGGAACACAAGAGGATGGCGATGGTTAAGGCGGCACAAGCACTTTATGAAGGGGGTTTGCGTTTTAAGCTGTGAATGATCACTCAGTCGTCTGCTTGGAACACCAAAGCCTATCTCAGTGTTATTAAGACTGATATATCACGGCGAGGTGGGCACGGGCGCTGTGAGTCTTGGTGCTTCTATCGTCCTGACTTCCAGACAATCCGGAGATCTTCTCTTGGTGCCGTCACTCGGGGGGTGCCAAGATCAGTCAAATCCCGCCAGTGACGGGCGGCCGAAAGTGTCAGATCCGGAGCGAAATAAAGCAAGGGAAAAAATCGCGGCAGAGAAAAGACAAGTGATGGACCAGCAGCCCAGAGGGAAAGGTAGAGGTGTGGAAGGCGGGGAGATGGTTTCTGTGATGGAGGGTGAGAGGTAAACAGGAGACACTGAGAGTGATGATGAATCCCATTTCCCAAAGGAGTGGCTTAGTCCTGCTGGGTCGATGTGGCGTCTGGGCAGGCTTTAGTAGTATGCACGTGACCTGGCTCCTTGGACCTAATCGGCCATGTTTTACAGGTGCGGTAAATGATAGTATCCAAGAGATTCTGCTCTATGCAACTTGAATTACTTGTATGAAGCCGGGCTAACCACAGTAGATTAGCGTAAAGAGGAGCTTTCAATGAATGGGAAACCGAAAATCTCTGTTGAGTGTGCCACTATAGTAGTAGCAGTAGTAGTCCCAGAACAGACCTCTCTAACACTCATGGCAAATCCTCCAAACCCTGAACCTCATTTCTCCAAGATGGAATAATGTCTTCAAGAACCAACAGCAGCATGCTTTTCAGACTCCAGATACCGCTCTTCAGCACCTTTTATGCACTGAATGTTGGCACCCAGCTTATTCAGCGTCTCCACGTACTCATCGTAGGGGTCGGAGTCAAAGACAATTCCTCCACCGGCCTGCAGATAAGCAACCTGGTCCTTTACTACCATTGTTCTCAGGGCAATACAAGTGTCCATCGCCCCATCAATAATCTTCTGACCGTCCAGGCTGGCGTTGTTGTAACCAAAGTATCCAACAGCACCGGCATAGACATGTCGTTTCTCGCCCTCCATCTCAGCAATCAGCTCCATCGCCCTGACTTTGGGGGCTCCGCTGACGGTTCCAGCAGGGAAGATGGAGCGGAATGCGTCAAACCTGGTCTTGTCTTCACGCAGCACACCGGATACTTGGGACACGAGGTGCTGGACGTGGGAGAACTTCTCAACGACCATAAGCCGGTCGACCTGCGTGGTGACGGGGTCGCATACCCGATTGACATCGTTCCTAGCCAAGTCCACGAGCATGACGTGTTCGGCCCGGTCCTTCAAGCTACCTCGGAGCTCCGCGGCCAACGCGGCGTCCTCTTCGGGCGTCTTTCCCCTCTTAACTGTGCCAGCGATTGGATGAGTAATAATCCTCCTCCCTTCTTCTTTGACCAGGAGCTCGGGACTTGCTCCTACAAGTTGGAATTCACCACAATCGATGTAGAATAGGTAAGGGGAAGGATTGACCGTGCGTAGATGGCGGTACAAGTTAAAGGGATGGAGTGTCGTAGGTCTAGAGAGCCGCTGCGACGGCACGGCCTGAAATATGTCGCCCTTCACAATGTGCTCCTTCATCCGTCTCACATGATTCTCGTAGCCCTCCCGCCCGATATTGGACGTATACTCCTGGTTCGGTTTGATGGGTGGCTGGTGCGGCAGAGGCACCTCTGGGTTGAGCAGGACCTTAATTGTTTGCTGCACGCAATCATCCGCCTTTTGGTACGCTGCCCCAAGCGCATTCTCGTCTTCAGGAACCTCCATGTACGTGATCACCTTCACGACCTGGTAGAAGTGATCAAACGCAATAATCCGGTCAAAAATCATAAACAGCGCCTCCGGAATCCCGAGGACATCCTTCATCGGTCGCGCGGTTTTCGGCTCAAAATACCTCACGCAGTCATACCCGACGTAACCGACTGCTCCGCCCGCCATCGGTGGTAGTACCAGGCCGGGTACTGTCGCAACGCGAAATTGCGAAATCTCCTTTTCAAGGAGGGGCAAGGGATCGCACGCGGGGCCATGGCCAGGGCCGGTTTTGAGGACGTTCTTCGGGTCTGTTAAGATCGTAAGTCGATTGACGTTCCCAAGACGTTTTGCAAGCCACGACTCTCGTCGCGGGACAGCGGCATACCGGCGCCTACAAAACTGTATCTCCCGATCGTCTCCGTCGTAGCCGCACTCTCGTAGAGGAATGATAATTTCGACCTACATGACGCATGTACGTATCTGAGCTTCCTGTTCGTGTGGATACCGTTCAATTTGCACCACGCAAAAGCATTTAAGACTCACTTTGCCGCGATCTTCAAATACGCAAGAGTCGGCGTCAACAGATCCGCGGGTATCGACGCTGTTATCGGCACCAGATTTGGGGAGTGCGGGGAGTTTCTGGATTGCGCAAGGATCTCTCTGACTGTGTCCAGAGATGGAGTGATGGTAGCCTGTGACTCCATCTTAACAAGCTGTTCTTTAGCTCTGAAATATTATATCATTTACAAGAAAGACAATGCAATGGACATGAAATTGTGTAAGAAGGGAATCGCTGGTTGTGTCATACTCTCGGTGCCATCATTGACAGTTTTCGAGTCAGCTAATGATTGGAGCTCTAAAGTCCTTAGCGTGTTTGGAGCACGGTCAGTCACTGAAGATGTGGAGACCGTTTCTTCAACAACTTCGGAAGGAGTACTATGTACTTTGAGGAAAGCGTGGCACGACTGAAAAACTGAAAATGCGCAGCCCAAATGACGAGTGGAAACTTGGAACTGCGCAAATCAGGCGGGATGTTGGCTATATACTTTGTACTCTTGCATTCTTGAAAGCTGGGTGATTTCTAATCCACTCTGGAGGTCACTTTCTCAAATTTGGTCGGCGTGTTCACATAGCAACCGACACCAGAATGGGAAGATTTGTTACACATTTCTTTTTAGAAATCGATACACTAGTGGGAACTTGGAACAGACAAAGGGTCCCTATGGTGTGACGCGACAGCCCCCATGCTCAAGAAAAACCGAAAATCTCGGAGACAATTGATGGCGGCTGATCTGTTCCAACCATGCAGCCGACGATGAGACGAGAATAACTCCGCCTACCATGCGCTTGTTATCAATCCATCATGGCTGCTTCGTAGAGCTTCCCAAAGTGGGTGAAGACCGCGTAAGCCCAGCGCCAGGTATGGCGTATTATTGTGCGAGAAACCACTGGCGGTCATCAGTACCGTCCAGAATTATTATTCAGTGCGCATCTTCGATTGGTTCCGTCCCAACCCAGGCTCAGCATGTAGTCCGCCACACCTTGTCAGGAACGGCATCCACCGACTCAGATCTCGTTTCCTCCTAAAAGACACCCCATTTCAGCAATTCATGGCAAGTATCAGTTAGAGTTCCTGGGACCATTGTGATAAATCGCTTGCAAATACACCACCCGGATTCTCGCGCCGTCCAAGTAAAGTTTCAAAACAACGGGCTGCGCTGGGGTGCCATTTGCACTTTAGCAATGGCCATCAAATCACGCTTTTTTTTTTCAGCTGGAGGATCGACCAGATTAAGCGTCTGCAGATTGGTCGATCGATCTCTTTTTAAAACAATCTAACCGTGACAATCCCATGTACACCCGTTACTGAATGCTGAACATGTGAAACGCCCATTCGCAATTGTAGAGTCGCAATCTGCAATTTTGCTAGGCAACTTGGGACACAGCACGTCACCCTTCATCATAAAGCTGATAACGTCGTCCGCGCCGTTTGGACTTGGATGAGTCGTGAGTTCACTTGATCCACGCTATAACAATGATGCATCGGTGAACTTAGGGAGCATCGAGTTCGTCATGGGAAATTGCATGGTCATATTCTGTTTCGTGTCGAAGTGGAACTGGATGTCAATATCAGCGCTGCAGATTGATGATCGCAATCTAGAGAAACAGTTAGCAGATGAAATCGACTTTACACAGTTACGTGACAAGAAGAATACCTTCTGTCCGAATCCAAAGGCCAGCTTCTTTCCATCAGTATCCCACGACAAAGTTCGGTCAAGAGCTGAGACCTCCGATGACATGATATTTGGGGACTCGTCCCGGCTTGGTTCACCCTTCAGTTGCTGGTTTTCCAGCACAGTCCACGTAGCCAACGGGGTGCCTCCTCGATCTGCATGCCAAATATACAGTTTGTGCTGGCTTACAGCGGCAATCGCATACCCGTCGGGAGAAAACACCGAGCAAAGAGCTGGGCATGACTCGCCTAGGAACAAACGATGGGTACAATATATCTCTTTTGCGTCCAGATTGATATTCCAGAGCTTGACCGTGTCATCCATCGACGAAGTTGCTAGAGTTAGAGAGAAATTCTTCTCTAGCTCGAGGGGAGGTAGGGGACGAATATCGATCGCAGTGATATCGCCATGATGGGCTGATCTTACAGCAATATCGTGAGTAGGTACCCAGATATTTGCGCCCGACGTGGATGCAACTATTGCGACAGGATGTCTGGACAATGGAGCTGTCTTCAGGAAAGTCCATTGCTCTTGTGCGTCTTCTGAGCTGAATCTCCTCAATAGTTCAATAGTATCATCGATTTGACACTCATAGACAGATCCATCTCCACAGGCAAACAACCGGCCATCATCAGACCAGGATATATCATAGATCGGGCCGTCAACGTTCTGAGGGCGCGGAAAGCCATCTAAATGCACCTCTGGATCCCATACAGTGAGACCCGAGCGCTGGCCATCGGACAATACAAGACACATCCGAAGTCCCCGTTTCAGCCATCGGAGGCCTGACACCAACTGAGGGACATCCGGAAGCATAGAGATCACGTCGCCTTGCAGGTTAAACGTACGAATGGCGCCAAGATAATCTTCATACGTTGCGACGGCGAGCATATGACCCGTCTCGTCCCAGTCAAACGCTGTAACAATAGTATTTTCCACCAGATCGTGATGGGCAGGGGCAACCGAGGACCGCTGACCCGAAAGCTTCCACAGTCCACAAAAAGTATCGCCAGCGGCTACAAGGGTCAGAGGGTCGTTTGGCCTCCAGGAAGCCTTCGTTACATGATCAAGACCAGGTATATCCACCACAGTCGTATCCGGGGTCAAATCTGCTGCTTTCGCAGGATCAATCTGAACACCTTTGCTCTGACCAGTTGACAGTGTGAAGACTGGACTTGGCAGTTCCCCTATCGGTGGCTGCTCTATCATGCCGGTGTCGCCTTCAGCATCCACAATCGGAAGCTCGCTAAAAGGTGACGTAGCACTGGCGGGAGGTGGCTCCACGGGCTCTTCGAACTTTTCGGGTTTGTCGATATCCATGTATGACTCATCTGCATTCGGAGCTGCAATACTGTCATCACCCTCAATGGGCTTATCGCTTTTCAGCGTGGCCGTTTGGTCAACATCACCATCCGTTTGCGCGGCGGATTTTGGTGATGTCGCGACCTCTTCTTCTGCCACATCGCCCTCCTTCTGGCGAACTTGCTTGTCTGCTGCACTTAATGATCCAGTTTCCACTGTGGACTCCCCAAAAAAAGGCACTGGTGGAGAAGTAGCTGGATTTCCTTCCTACGAGAATGTGAGTAGCGATACCAAATAGTGCGCCAAAAAAGGGGGACAAAGCGTACTCGGTCAATCAACTGTTCTAATTCATGATACTGAAGCCCTTTTTGGATAAGCGTAACTAATGCATGAGTTTTGATATGTGGAGCGAATGGCAGATTTTGAGGGTCAGGGTTCCAAGCCCGCTGTAGCATGACAGCAGCTTCTCCATGGCCTGGACCATCAGGCATGAAATCAGTTAGCGATGAAGCCAATGATACCATCAGTTAGATGAAGGATAATCCATGCAAGTTGACTATATCGACGAACCTGACTCCTGTAAATATCTTTTGTGTTAAATGCAGTCATGTCAGCTTACCAGTGACACTTGCAAATTCTCTCACAGAGTAGTAACAGTCTAAACACTAGGACCAAAGAAAGTGACATGAAACATACCTCCATATCAGGTAATTAACGTGATGCGACGTGAGAGCACCAGGCGCCAGGTTGGACATGATGAAGTGCCTCTGGTCAGCAGTAGCAGCAGAAACACCGGGAACAGGAAGAACGACAATGGGCAACCAAATCCAGTTTAAACATAGCACAACCACCTGTGCGATTCACGCCCTTCACAATAGAACCAGGGATACGTCGCCCAATAAGGCCAAACAGGGCCTCGTGCTGGGTCAACTCGCAGCAGCAAAATTAATCCAGGAGTTCGCGACGTCGATCGTCTATCGGTACAGGCCGCTTCGCCTCAAAAGCAGATAAAATGAAAAGAAACGAAATGAAAAATTTGATAGGGATGAGTTCAGATGAGTCTCCAATGATGTAAAAATACGGGTTGCGGCTGGTGCGCACGCCTTTTTGGAATAACGGCGCGTACTCTGTGAATGGAACGACGATACTCTGCCGTGGAGTTTGGCGCTAATTTGACCCAGTCAAGCTTTATCGGTCGAGCACGGAGAAAGTATCTGGACTCAGTCCAGCGTTGGCCGTGAAAGAATTTAACCACAACACTGAGGCTCACAAGGGAATCAGAGAGTGGGCATCATTCTGCCTGAAGATGATGATACGGCCACAAACGACAGCAACACGATGGGCCGGATTGATGTTGCTGGGGAAATTTTCCTTGGTCAAGCTCTGATACACAGCGCTGATTGGCTGAGCCAATTCAAGGGAACACTTTGGATTCGTTCCTTAGTCATTATTATTCGAACTGCTTGAGATTTCTCTCGGCGCCAAAGAGACCAATGTCATAGCAAAAGAGCGACACACACAGCTGTACGACATTTGAGTACATTATTGATTTGTATGTGGTAGAGTTCTAAGATGGTTTGTAGGTGCAAGATACATCCTCATTATGCCAGAGTTCTTGCTGTGTGTCAAAATTGGTATTTACATATGAGGTACATAGTTGTATTGCGTCGGCGGGTAGCAGTATTCACCCCTACACTGTACCACGACAGACGTAGTAGTATGTCCTCTGCGGTACTTCATTCCTCTCTGCCTTCCATGCATGTACTCCGGGAGCATCTAGCGGATATATGAGGGGTTCTTAGCGTGTGTTATCCGTGGTCGATTTTGCACTCCGAGCACCGACATAGTTAATCGGTAGCGTCAACCACCTGCATGGATCAGATCTGCGTGCACGTGACTCTGCTTGTGGACTGTGTGTTGGATGTCAAAAGTTGACACCCAAGAGCTCCTTTCCCAGCGCAACCCGCTCAAGGGTGACAGATTGTGTGTTATGAGGATTTGCCGCTTGCTCTAGTGTCTTGCAATCCCCCTCAGGGTAAGAGTCTCTGGCTGCTCTGACATTCCTACTGCTCTCAACGACGCTGCCATGCTTCATCGCATAAACATTCCCCCTGTCACCCGAGCGCTGCTGAGCTCCATAGCTGTTCTGTCTCTGCTCTATGGCATTGCAAGATGGAGGGAGTACGGAAACTCGCCATACCCGGACCCAATTCCCTACCTCGCCCTGATTCCTTCTCAATTTCTAATGTACCCGTGGACTCTTCTCTGTGCCACCTTTGTTGAACAAAACATCTTCACCGTCCTGATCAATGGAGCCATCATGTTCTATGGAGGGAAATATTTGGAGCGCGCCTGGGGTTCGAAAGAGTTTGCCAAATTTATTCTCATTACTGCACTAGCTTCCAATGTCTCTGGGGTTTTCCTCTACATTATATGGAGCCTACTTACTGGAAGAAGCACTGCGTCGTAAGTCAATCAATCAGGATGCCGGCCGTTTTGATCCAGCTGCTCATAATTGTTCTTGCTGTTAGGACTTCCGCCTTTTCCGGTGGAACCGCCATACAAGCAGCCTTCCTCGTAGCGTTCAAGCAACTCGTTCCCGAACATACCGTGACAGTCGCCAAGGGAATAGTCAAAATGCGCGTCAAGCATTTCCCTGCGATATTCCTCGCGGTCAACGCTCTTGGTGCCATATTTTTGTGGACACACGTTGCCTTTAACTTGAGCTGGCTTGGGTTTCTGGCAGGCTGGGCATACCTCCGATTTTACAAACGCCAGCCCGATCTTACCGGTACCTCGACAAGCGGCGCAGGAATTAAGGGTGACCCCAGTGACACCTTTGCGTTTGCGAGCTTCTTCCCTGATGCCATGCAACCTGCTGTGTCATTCGTGGCGGACAAGGTATTCGCAGCCCTCGTTGCCATCCGTATCTGCACTCCATTTTCTGCGGAGGATATTGCAACTGGAAACGAGCAAGCCATTGCGCGTGGTCAGGCCGGTTTGCCAAACTTTTTGAACAATCCACACAGGGGAGGATTCCGGATATCAGGGAAGAGGGAGGAAGCAGAGCGGCGCAGAGCTCTTGCACTCAAGGCTTTGGATCAGCGTCTCCAGGCAGCCAGTGCAAACAGGAGTCAACAGTCTGCTGGCTCCTCTGCTCCCTCGCAACTGGCGCAACCGTCGCAGCCTTCCTCCTCAGGCTCACCCGCTGCCTCCACCGTGACTCCAACGATACCTCCAGGGCAAAGGATGCTGGGAGAAACGACTTACAACCTCGACGCCTCGTCCACGTCATGATACACAACAAGCGGCAGAGTGACTCCGTTCAGCAAATGCTTTTCTTTTTCTCTTTTGTTGTCTAATTACTTTTGTCTATCCGTACACGAACGAAAGAGTTCTTAAGCGGATTATGGAACCTTCCTTCTCTACGAATTGACGTATTTTGGAAGCGATCAGCATGACTTGTCCATTATTCGATTTGACACTACATAAGCTTTTTATAATCTTTGTTTCCTTCTCCACCATCAAGTTTCATGCACTTTCTCCTGTGTTATCGCTTTGTTTGCAGATCTGGTCGCGCATTCTTATCTGTATCTTTATTAGTATACCCTTTGATGATTGGTATTATATGAAGATCCGAGTGATTGTGTGACAGCAACAAAAATGATTATTGTTTACTGTGATTTTCAGGCGTCTCGGGCTTGGACTCTCTCAAGACATGATATGCGCATTTTGAAGGGGAGACAGGTAACAGGTACCCTGGTACAAAGTCATCTTCAGTGACGAGAATTCGAATATGGAATCTTATGCTCGAGACTCTTGGACGTCTTACTATCCGGGGATTTGATGAGCATTTAGTTCAATCAGAGGTAGTCATCTGATGTTTCTCGAACCCAGGCACTGCGAGTGTTGGCTTATAACTGGTTCTGAGCCCTGGGTCCAGGGACTCGTCCACCGGTCCTGGACGCGAAGCGAATCGAACTTGCTGCCATACGCGAGAGAGCGGCCCGGCCCACGCATCCTGAACAGATACTGACGCCTTTCGATTACCTTCCTGACCTCCAGGGGCCGGTTGAAGTCTCTGCCAATCAGTGGCTCATACAGTGGCTTGCGAGCCAGATCTACAATCCGGAGAGGGATCACTGCCTCTCCACCGAATACCATCAATATCTGTGGAGGCTTTGCCTTTTTGGAGGTTTTTTCCTACACACCAGCAGATACTATGGACTTGGAGGAGTGGCTACTTCCGGGAACTGCAACACCGCAGGGTTAGGGACCCGGGACTTATGTTTCTGTCTGGGGAGAATTTCAGTATTGAAGACATGGGCTCTGCTGGTGGAGTTATACAGCATCCCACTTGCTCCATGTGCATTTTAGTCTCTAGATAGGTAATTTTGCTCTACCCGCCCTATCCCCTTACCCGTAGGTTGGGGATTTTTTAGCGCAATTCTTAGCTTGGTATTAGTCTCCCTCAATGACGCGTAATTATTGGCTATTAGACATTAAATACTGTATCGGGTTGTATCCAAGCGTTTATTGGTTGTGCCAAAAACTCAAAACCAACGACGAAGAACATCAAAATCTACTCGCTGGCGCTGGCCGTGC